>JAVJIF010022106.1:0-44328 GCA_038442645.1 Agave tequilana
TAGTTTCGACAAAGGAAGTCACCTTGAGTCCATGCATCGACTGCAAGGACTGAGTCCCGATCAGTTCCGGGTTCTGGTGGATCCTCTTGCAGGAATTTGGCCAAATGCAGAGTGGTCAAGTAGAAGAGCATTTCTGTTGCCACCTCTTGAATTCTGTGCCATCAAATTTTCTGGCTTCTCGGCTTCGGGTTAGGAAGTGGAGCAGGCATCAAAGTTTGATCTGCATGTTGGTGCCTTACTTGAGCTGTCTTGATTAGTCAGACATTTTCTGCAAGTTCAAGCAGAAACAGAAGTAAGAAACTTAAATAATTGTCTTAAGATTGTTAGTTTCTAGGATCAATCTGACAACTAATCAATATCACCGATCTAATTGGCCAGGTCGGTGAATATCAGGTGGGAGGTTTTCCGTTCAATAGAACGTTCCTTAATTACAGAACCACCTTTCAATTACCTTCCTTGGTAAAACACCAAGTAGACTGATATAAGTCAGTCTCAATATACTGAATTTCAGTATAACCCCTGTATAAAGAAAATTAATTCACTTATACAGTACTTGGAGTGAGGTACGCTTATAGCGAATCTCCTTAAGACAATTACGTCCCCCGCTACGATGCTAACGGGTTACTGGACGCTGGTCTCCCAAGATACAACACTCCTTCACGGTATTTGGATAGCACTACCAAATCACCGTACGGTCGAACCGTAGTTAACCAATACCTTCACAGGATTATCAAAGCAGCAGGACCAAGACAAATTTCAAGGAGAATATTTGTCTTTACTTTGGAGGAACACCCACTGTAGAGAAAGGAGGAAGGTAGAAGAATATTCTTCTTTGAAAGTTACAGATTTAGACAACAATTCTATTAAGAATCTGTTAAATTTTTTGAGCCTTCTTTCAGAATCTGTTGGAAGTCGCTTCGGAATCCGAGTTGCAGAATTCCCACTTCCTGTTGGAAGTCACTTCGAACCCGAGTTGCAGAATTCTCACTTCGGAATGCAGAAGAAGGAACTCGATTTCCTTTTCTGTGTTGCTGAAGAAGGAACTCGATTTCCTTTTCTGTGTTGCTTGTTTGTTTCTGTGTGTTTTGTTTGAGAGAAACGGAGCGCCATTTATAGCGCTCCGGGAGGGGTAGATCCGTCCGAACCCAACCGAACGGTTGCAACGGTTAGATCCGTCCGAACCCAACCGAACGGTTGCAACGGCTCGGTCTAAATCGTTGCAACGGTTCGTTTCAGACAGAAACTACCCAACTTTTGCGGTGGTTTTTTGTCAGCCGTTGCGCTGACTCGGTTCGAATCCGGATGGCGTAGCGGGTATGATCCGCTGTAACCCATACCCGTGAGACCCAGTTCAAAAAGAACCGGATCGGGTAGGGAACCCGAACCCGACCCCGGCCGGCCGCCGGCGCGCGGGCGTGTATGGGCATGGCTTCCCCCTAATCGCGCGCAAAAACTCTAAGTACCCAAAGGGCACACCCTTTGTTCCCATTTTTCTCTATTTAAACACTTCAAACTTCCATCCCATAGCCAATGTTGGACTAAATGCTTTTAGCTACTTTTAGTCCCCTTTTGGCTTTGAATTAGGCAAACTTTAGACTTGAATATCTCATTCATTCGAAGTCGAAATTAAACATGTGAATATACCACGTTCATCCCCATGGAAGGAGAACACACTCCAACCATTATCCAATTGATTCTATCAACGGATCTCACCGTAATTCAACTCAAAGATTCACATTTATTCTTCATATTTCCCAACACCTACCACTATCTACTACCACTCTCAGATTCGACTTGTAGATGCCTACCACTATCTACTATCAATGATGATGAGAGGATCAGAGTCAATACTGTATTTCTTGTAACTCGTAAGGCCATTTCATTTTTACATATCCGGATACATATATGAACAGTGAAGTGCTCAAAAGTCGTTCCAGATGGAGCAGTGGTCCAGATGGAGCAGTGGTCCTTGGTCCAAATACACTGCGAGGACAAATTAAAACAAGTTAAAACAAGTGTTAGAGATATCGAACTAATTATTTAAGCTATTCGGCAAGAAAATAAGGACAAGGAAACGAGCAGATCCTACTTTTGACAAAATCTTTGGCTCCCCATTTTCATTCAACTTGCTGCTCTACTGTTTACCTTTTGCGCTCAATAGTTAATCCTTCAATAATTAAAGTGCTAAACATGGGCCGGGCATTTTTTTTTTTTTTTTGATTTCTTTTCTTTTTTTTTTTTTTTTTTCATTGAATATTTCTTCTTTATTCCCATCTAAACTCCGATACCCAGTTAACGTCCATAGAATATGGATAGATATGTTTTTTTTTTTGCTTTTTGTTTTGGAAGAATATATAGGACAGAGCTAAACTTGTTGCCGAGTACAAAGAGGTTTTACTACTTCAAGCCACTAACACTTGTATTTAACTAACAACCCACCTAAGCAGTGATACTCTCTCCGAGATTTGTAAACCTTAAACATGATGGATTATTGGTCAAAACAAACAAGGAGACCCTAAACATAAAGCAGTGATACTCTCTCCGAGATTTTTAAACCCTAAACATGATGGATTACTGGTCAAAATAATAAGATGTTCTCTCTCTCTCTCTCTCTCTCTCTCTCTCTCTCTCTCTCTTCTTTTCTTTTTCTAAATTTTCTCCTATACAATGAGACCTTGAAGACTGTTGCCTTTTTTTTATTTATTATTTTGGGTCACAAGCTTTATTTAATTCCTGTGGCCATCAGTATAACGAGACAAAACATTTACATACAACTCTTGTTTAATGTATTTCTCAGTCTGATGCCACTTCTGTTTGAAAAAATCTAAGTAAATTAATATACCAATGTAAAACTTAGCATGAAAGAAAACCCACCCCCCCGCAACACACGCACACATATTAATATTATATACTTTTATGACTAATTAATTGAAGTTGTTTTGGCTCTCTGTTTTCCATCTCTTTCATAGCTAGCTAGCTTTGTCAATTGGCATCAAAAAATAAAGTTAAAAGCAAATTCAGTGTCACACTTATTGACACCACACGTGGGAGTTAACAGTAAAGAAATAATCAAAAGATAATTTTATTAAAGAACAAATAAAAGGATAGTACGAAATAGAAATTTTCCCCTTAAAGCTAAATTAAAGAGGTAAACCAAATGTACAAAACAGTAACCAGCTAGCAATTCTTCTCAAAAAGGAACCAGCTAGCAATGTAACATAAACATAGTTTTTTATCCCTTACTTTTCTTCGAATTACTGTAACATTCACTAATGTGGACTATAATGAGAATGTAGGAAAGAGATTGGCGCATATTAATCACTAAAATCATCTTCAATCATATATGTCTCTGATATATATATGATGATCTTAACGACTGTCTTTCTATTCTTCAATCACTGAAATCCAAGCTCCCGAAATCATTTTATGGTGTCCTAGTGTTCGTCTTCCCATCATCACTGAAATCCAAGCTCCCGAGATGATATGTAGTCATGTCTCCGAACCCAAACCAACCATATTTGGAGTAATCATCGGCCAAATCCCAACCCTCCGCTGCTTCTGCTGCTGTAGATGGACTTTCAGAAGCATAATTAGGGTTTGCAGTAGCAGTCATCAATGGAAGTGGTGGTTCAATCTGCAGGTTTGGCTGCTGTTCAACCGATGATCCTTCCCCATTACGCCTAGATTCCTTCTTCGGCCTCTTCTCATAGATGATGCACAGAGAATGCTCATTAAACTGCACGCGTTAATGTACATCAAAAGGAAATTGTAATTAATATAACAAACATTTGAAGATCTTTAGATAATTTCATGCTTGTTTCTTGATTTAGCACTGAAAATGAATTAAACATGGTAAATAATTTTGAGATCATGGTACTTACACCCACTGGATAGTATGTGTATTCCCGTAAGCCCAAATTTGGCCCTTGTTCACGGCCTCCATTCCTTCTTGGCATGTAATTGTACTTGGTCATGAACCCGATTCGATTCCCATGTTCTTTGATCTCCATTGTTTCTCTTAAATGCCATGTTCCGTGATCACTTGTGCGTTGTGGATGTCCTCCCGGCCGGTACTCGGGATAAGAATTCACAAACCTGACCTCTCCGAGAACCTCTCCTGCCTCTTGCGTAGTACTCACTAGCCAATATGCATTAATATTGTACACATAGTTTAGGTCACTACATGATATATACATATATGATCGTGCATCAAACCTGAAGCTGACATATATATACGGATTTGAGACCATCAAGCAGATGTGAAACTTTAGTTTAAAGATAAGAGGACTAGATAAAAGGGAGAGAGAAGAGAGAGGAGATTACCCCGGCAAGGTGAGAACACTACCAAATTCAAGAAGCTTTACCCACTTCTTTTTTTGAGAGTAAGCTTTACGCACTTCTTGGTTAAGAGAAAGAGGGAGAAGAGAGAGATGAAGCTTTCGTGTGTGTGTGTGTGAGAGATAGAGAGAGAGGAGAGACATGAAGCTTTCATTACAGAGAGAGTTCCACTGAAAGGAATACAAAGTAAAAAAGATTGAAACTTTGAGGCAGACGTAATTGAAAAAGAGTTCTGAGTACCTAATTGTAGGAGAGTTGTTGGATCCTTGGTGAAGAGGCCGATGATTCTTCTTCCTCTTCGCCCCGATAAATCAGCGAAACTTTCTTGTAGAGCTTTGATGATCTCCCTGTCCCTCCTCTCCACCGCGTCGCCCGGTCTCATCTTATGTAAAAGAATTATTGAATACTAAAACACAAAACTGTTAAAAAATATTTATTCTATTGAAGACAAAGATAATTAATAGGCTATCTACTGTAATTTAAAAACAAATCTTCACAAAATCCTTTACCTGCAATATATCAAATAACAAATTTAGAAGAAAGAGATTAAAAATAAATTCCCGATTGATTACCTTGATTTTCTTTTGATCTGTTGATTCTTCTCTCCAAAATCTTCTTTTAGTCTGGTGTCATAAACTTCTTCGCGTTATGTCGTTTATTTATAGGCTCTGATTGCCAATCAAAATCTTAGTAGAATTAGGAAGCCTAATTATTTTCAATAATAATCTCACAAGTTCTTCCCCTATTAGGAATACTAATTAACTTCTAAATCCTTCTAATCAATTGTAATCCTATTAAATTTTTGTAAAAACATCAATCTCTTTTTCAAATATAATTTCATAGCTGTTAATTATAAGAACCAAAGTATTAGATGTATTTCTATTATATTCAGCCTGTCAAATACTTGTATTTAGGACTAAGCTAAAATGATTTAATTAGCTTAGTCCAAACCTAAGTCAAACTTGATTAAATAGCTATTTTTTTTATCTCTTTCTTTAAGACTAAGCTTTATATAGATGGACAGGCCCATTTGTGGGTATATGTCCACAATCCACATGCAGCATAATCCCCTCGTTCTTCAAGACGTTCACAAGTGGGTTGGTCTCACTTAGTGCTCCCGCAGACAACTGAAACATAAAAATAGAAGGAAAAAAAAATTAATTATGGTTGCTGCTGTTATGTTAATCAATTGTTTGGGCCTGTAATCTCCTCATTAACGAGGTTAAACAGGTGCATAATTTCATTGAATGTCGGTAGTGGTTATGATCGATTTGATAGAAAAGAAGGAATAATAAGTATTTTTCGTTGAGGATTTTTCAGAATAAATTGTTGTATCTTCCTTTGCTATGAAAGATATACAATCAATCAGAATGGAGGTGAAAGAGGAACTTTTTCCTCGTTGTATTCTTTATATGGAATCACTCGCTTGACTCCTTCTGATGAGAATTTGACTTCACGAGAAATTGAGCAAAATATGACAGAATTGACATTTCTTGAGCGTATCAATCGAAGTATTTTGAAATGAACCGAAGAATGAATGTTTTCTCCATAATAAAAGAAGCTTGTGAGTTCATTCACATGCCCGTGACACACAAGGCATATTATTCCTCCATTTCTTCCTATCTTAAAACATTGATTAACTTTCCTTCTATCGATCTATCAGAAAGTATTGAATATTATTCTTTATTTCCAACAAAACTCCAAAATT
The DNA here is from genome assembly GCA_038442645.1 of Agave tequilana. Classification (NCBI taxonomy): domain Eukaryota; kingdom Viridiplantae; phylum Streptophyta; class Magnoliopsida; order Asparagales; family Asparagaceae; genus Agave; species Agave tequilana. The sequence continues at coordinate 6,047 of JAVJIF010022106.1, forward strand.
CAAATAGATACTTCTTTTCTTCTTAACAAAGAGACACCCGCGCGAGCTAACAGTTTTCAATGTCCCCCAATATATATATAAGCCCAACGCCCTCCCCCCAACCCCGAAAAACGTTGAAAAAATTGTCTTTAGGCGCCTGGGATGAAACTATCATGTGAAAAACTCTCTACAGTTTGAAACAATGTGGTCAAGTCCCTTGATCAAGTCTTAAGTGAAAAAGCTCTTGTCTCCATCATAAAATCTCATATTGCCCACATTATTCTTGATTAGATACCCAGCTGAGTTAATTTGACCAGCCCCATGGCATGCATTTAATGCTTGTCACAAGCAGTTTTTTTTATCCATTCTTTTGTAATTTCTGTCCACCTCAAGTAGATAAAATTTTTTTTGCAATGATAATTTTTTTACAGAGATAATTTTTTCATATATGCTATATTTCTGTCAACCTCAAGCTAGAAATTATAAAGAAATTTATAAAATTAGACATAAATTGACGAAGGTGGATAAAAAAATAAAAGTTGGACAAAAATATAAAAAAGTAGAAAGAAATTGACAAATGGAGGACCAAAAAGACGAAAGTTAGACAGAAATATATAAAAAAGTAGACAAAAATGAACGAAGGTGGACAAAAAAATAAAAGTTGGACAGAAATATAAAAAAGTATATAAAAATTGACGAAGGTGGGAAAAAAACAAAAGTTGGATATAATTATATAAAAGTACACAAAAATCGACGAACGTGGACAAAAAAAACAAAAATTGGACAGAAATATAAAAAAGTAAACATAAGTTGTCCATTCTTCTGTAATTTCTGTCCACCTCAAGGCTGATAATTTTTTTTACAGAGACAACTTTTTTGCACATAAGCTATATTTCTGTCCACCTCAAGCTAGAAAGTTGGAAAGAAATTTATGAAATTAAACATAAATTAACGTAGGTGAATAAAAAAGAAGAAAGTTGGACAAAAATATAAAAAGATAGACAAAAATCATCCATTCTTTTGTAATTTCTGTCAACCTCAAGATGGATAAATTTTTTTTACATTGATATTTTTTTCAGAGATATTTTTCTGCATATATGCTATATTTTTGTCCACCTCTGTTGGCCCAAGGTTACAATCACCGGTTTCTTATTTTGATGATAACAAAATATATGTGGTTATTTAGTACTAATCAAGTTTAAACGTTTAAATGTGTTTCAGTGTTCTAGAGGACTCAAGAAGTTTTCTTCTTCTGAAGAAAGGTGTTAAAGACTCAAGGGTATTCAAGTATAGGATTGAAGCTCAAAGAACTCGACGTCGCTATTAGAAGAACCCACTTAAAGACACTTATAATTGTTTGGTGGGAAAATTGAAGGCGGGTGTAAATTCTTTATTTGATTGTAAAGAAAATTATAACGGATCAATAATCTGATTATAAGAGAGGGAAGATATTTAAGCTCAAATCTCCTTTTTGTTTAGTGCTGGGTTCTTGATGTGGCGATAGAAAGTGAATCTTGTTTTTCATTGACCGGGTGGACATCAAGACCTTTTGGGAATCTTCTCTTTGGATGGTGGACGAAGTAACACAGCTTCTGTCCAACAAGAACTTCAAAGAGACTATAGGCAAGAACAAACTTGTACGCAGCAAGTTGTTAGAAGAGTTGAACTCTCTCTTTCTTTTAGCTGGAGATTATAGTCCTTCTAAGGTTTACAACTGAAGTTCTTCTGACCAAAATTTTTACCCCTCTTTCATAGCAAACTGGGCTATTTATAGAGGTTTCAGGGGGTAAAAGTGTCCCCTAAAAACACACCATAATGGGTTAACTCTCTCATTTCGTGGGCAGTAATTGACCCATTAATGAGGGCAGTTATAACCGAGACGCGGGCTTTGAGCCTCGTTTTGTCATTGACTTCGAACCTTGCTGGACGCGAGTTTCGAGCTCTACCAGACGCGAACTTCAGGCTCTGCGTCTTGAGACTGTACTGATGTAAGGACACGGGCTTCAGGCTCTCGCGTCTTGGTTATTACGGAGCAGCTGGGGCGCGGGTTTCAACCCTCGCGTCTTGGTACTGTACTGATGTTGAGGCGCAGGCTCCATGCCCTGCGCCTTGGCATTATATGAGTGGCTATAATTAGCCCTGCGTCTGGAGTTTTGAACTCTGTTTTCTGATGACTATCCTCAGTGATTTTTGAACAGTCTACAGAACCCCCTCCAAAGTTTTTGATATTCCGCGGTTGACTGGGACGAATTTTGAAATTCTTTGGATCTTGGTTGGATTAATACTCCTCATGATTAGGCTGACAATCATTTGGGATGTCCTGAGCTTAATATTGTTTGAAATGTGATCTTCGTGAGTGTACTGTAAAACCCTTTGAAGCCACCAGAGATGATCGTGGTGAGTGTCTAGATACGTAGTCCCGACCTCCTCAGTGCTCTGAGCTGTTTGTTGGTGTACTGTTGAATCAGGGGTAAACAGTCGTCTGCTTGTGCCAGTGTACTGTTGAGCTGATTGCAGAAGGAAAGACTGAATGCAAGTCTTGTAGACGCAGGGGTCATGTTGCTCTAGAGATGCAGTCCTCACTTAGAGTGGGAACACATCTATTACTCTGCTGAAGAAACGCGGCACCTGGAGGGACGCAGCTTTGAAGTGAAGATGCAACTTTATTCTGTTGACTAGACACAGCTTTGGCCTTACTGAAGAGACGCGACCTTTGAAGGGACGCAGCTTTGTTAAACACGAGTCTCACGTTCTGGGCGCGTTGCCACATGTCTGGCAGAGTGGAGGGGACATCCTTCCTTTAACGCGCAAAATTCGCATCCATTTAAGACACATGCCACGCGTCGGGCGAGGATTAGGCCTCAAGACACGCGCCGCGTTTCTCTGTGGATTACTGTGCCTATAAAAGACAACAGTCTTTCAAGAGTCATCATTAAACTCTTCTTCTTCTTCGCTGAGCTTTATATCGAGGGTTAAGAAAAGCTTAAAACTTTCCATTTCATTGTCTTCAACACCGATTTCACGGTCGAAATGGCACCGAAGACCAAACCTGCTTCCTCGTCCTCGAGCGCTGTCGCTCCGGAGATTCAAATGGGCGGTCCTTCCACGCAAGAGGCCCCCATTTCAGGTAGTAAAACCATCTGATCTGGTTTCCGCTATTGAAGAGGCTTAAAGAGTTCTCTTAACTCTTAAGTCTCTTTTGAATGTGAACCGCCAACGCGAGGCTCATGCCCGTGTTTGATTTTCAGACGCGGCTCTTGAATTTGGTAAGCAAGACGCGAGTTTGATGACCTCCGCGCCTTTGCTTTATTAATTTGAGTCCGTCTCTGTTTGTTGAACGCGGGCCTCGTTGAGCCCTGCGTTTTGAACTCAATACTCAGAATTTTTTTAAGTGTGGAAGGCTCAGACACAGACTTCATGTGATCATCGCATCTTTTAAGGTCAGGCGCAGGTTTCACTGATTCTCGCATTTGAGTCCGACACTTAGAAAAATTTCTAAGTTATGGACTTTGAAATGCCGGCTTCATGCAAGCCTCGCATTTTTTTGTCTAGATGCAAATTTTGCTGATTTTCGCGTCTGGATTCACTCATGCGTTTGAATTCAAACACTTAGCCATTTTCTTTTAAATTCTGATTAAGTGTCATCTTCATTGCAGTGCGATACTCTTCCAGCCCCTTGTCCAAGAAGTGCCACTTTGGGCACGTAGGTGGTGCTGATCGTAATCTGACATTTGTGCTCCAGAGGACTGCTCCTAGAACTACTGGAAAATCAAAGGAGCGGAAGGAGAGGATCACCAAGGCCAGTATTTTGACGCTCAGGGAGATTATTTCTGATGGCCAGTTTGAGTCGGATTCCCGTACTCTACTAAGGAAGCCTAAATTCTTCTTTGGTGACGCCATTGAAGAGGTTGATAGAATCCTGTACGACAGAGATTATAAGTGGCTCCGTCAGATAGGGTACAGGAGGTTTTTTCTTCCCAACATGGAGAGGATGTATACCTTGTCCTATCTTCAACATATGTCCGTTCATCGTACGATGGAGTGGGATCTTTCCCGATTTGTCTCCAGCGTGTCTCTCGACAGATTAGGTGCCAAAGAAGTATACCCTGCTGGCCATGAGAAAGATGTCTTCGGTTTATTTCCTGGGTTAGTTAGGCCTGAATATCCGAAAGAAGAAACACCTCAGCTTTTCGCCACCTTCATAAATCAGTTTTTGAAAGTTAGGGGTGATTTTCCCGTTGACTTTCATCCGCTCGGGTGGGTCCATTCTACCGACAAATCATGGTTGGGTAGAATGGTTGGATTTGTTCTTGTCAAGCTCAGGCTCTGCTGCAACAGGTGGGGTTATACTATTCAGTTAGGGCCGTACAGTATGGCCTCCCGTAGAGTTCTCACAATTTTTATGGCATCTTGGAATATTATAATCCTTTGACAGACACATTTTTTACCCCAGTCGGAGAGATGGGGCTCGCTCTTCATGAGCTATGTAAAGTCTCAGGGCTAGTTATGGGAGATGCCCCTTATGAAGAATACGTCCCGACTTCTGAGGAGCTTCACCTCTTGAGGAAAGAGGATCCTCAGCTATACGAGACATACTGGGAAGTGTTGTGCCACTTTCATATCTACGGGCCGATATCCTCCTGGAGGAACAGAGGTGTCAAGCAGATGTCCTGGGCGAGCTATCTGTTCAACGGCATAAATGAAAAGGATAGCCCAGTGACTAGTCTAGCTCCTTGCGTCGACGAGAAAATTACCGAGAGGATTAATGCCTCTACAAGCTCTTGCACCACCGAGTCGAACGAGGACACTTTCAGACCTGATACGGTTTTTAAAAGTTTTCATCATCCGGCCCGAGTTCCTATTTCTGACTGAGCTCTATTGGCGGGCTTCCTCATGCTGTGGCTGAAGCGTTGTGTGGTGCCAACGCTGCCACATGAAGTAATCGTTGCTGATATGGTGTACCCGGCAGTCTTGCTTGCCTACGGGAAGTCTATCGCTCTTCTTCCAGCGATGATAGCCAGAATTCAGAGTGGATCACAGGCTCTGGTCAAAAGCCTGTGCCAAGTAGAGGCCATTGTAAACTCCCAGGGCAGGCAGGTGGTAGATTCGGAGGGAAGGCCGGAAGTGAAGACCCCTAATCTCAGGATCGAGCTTCCATATACGTACCTGATGGCCTGATACATTATGCAATGCCCTTTACTAATGACGACGGTGCCTTCCTCCGAAGGCTTCGTTCCCTTCGTACAGAGGCTGGAGAATTCGAGCTGGTCTCATTACTACATGTTCTTTGTTCGGAATTCCATTCTGTATAGTTTGAATTACCAGCTCGACCATCTCATTACTACGGGAATAAATTTTCCGATCTTGCGGGACCAGATGACTTCACAAGGCTGCCATCAGGAGTCTTTTGGTGGTTGATCAATATTCGGCCTGGATATCTGATTTTCCGGCAAGGTGACTCATGTACGATCGAGCCTTACGTGCCCAGTCATTTTGCTCGGCAGTTCGGCTATGATCAATTATATGTCGGCAACCCTAACGCTGTCCTCTACTTCAGTGAAAACTTTTTTGAAGGTGCTCGGGCGTGGTACTACAGTGTAGCTGGAGGGACAAGAGCTGTTTTTAGCTTGCCTCATAAGACGCCCAATTATCATACCAGCCTCTGTTTCTGTACGTGGTATTTTCTTGCTAGTAGGATGCCTGATTTTGGAATAAATTCCGCTTGCATCAAGAGCATCAAGGTGTCTTACAAAGCCAAGTTGGAGTCCAACAAATGTGTACGAGGTATGAACGAATATCAGGAAGCCGAGAGGAGAACAGGAGGGGAGGCAGGGATGGAGCTAAGGATAGTAGCGCCCACTAGAAAGAGTCGGCAGGCCATGGCCAAACGTTCCTGTGGCTCTGCTTCCAAGGGTGAGCCTAACCCAAAGAAGGCCCGGAGGGAATCTGAGGCTGAAGCTTCGATGCCCGAAGTAGTTCCTCCTGGTGTTGAGGAGCATGAGGAGGAAGAAGAAGAGGAGGAAGAAGTTTCCGTCCTTCGTTCCCGAGGTCTGCGCAGTAGGGGTCCCGTGATCCTAGAGGAGGGAGAGCTCAAGGGTGACCTGTCACAGATGAGGAGGTCGAGCGACCCTGAAGTTGACTTGATGAGGAAGGATGATTGTTGAGATTCCAGGAGTCTCGACTCAGCCTGGACCTTCTTCAGCTCATGGGAGAAGGGTGGAGGTGCAGCATCCTGGGTCTCCCAGTGTATTGATGTCCACCTCACGGGTTATCAAACCCAGCCCTACTACTAGGGTACTCAGTGGTAAAGCTTCGATCGCTGAGACCTCCTGTGTTGAGTTGTCGTCTTCCTCGTCCGAAGAACATGGATATTATTCTGGTGAGGAAGTCGATTTTGGCGATGAACCTACTCTTCCTGATACAAGCAAATTTTTGCACATCTCAGAGGAAGAGATACAGGGGTTCGTCCCTGTGACGGTTTCGCCGATAGTAAGGATCACCGCTACTGAAGGTATTTTCTTTGTCCTGTTAAACTGGTTCCCCATCAAGTTAGAAATGAGTTCTAACATTTCCTTTTGACTTTCTTCTACAGGGCTGACTGTCAATAACGGAAGCCACAAATTCTTCTCATATTGAGGAGATGATCCAAGAGCTGGCCCAACAAGAGGGCCTTGAAGCTCCCGCTACCAGGATACCCCATGAGTGTGCAACCGCCGAGATCGGGGAGCCCTCATCCCTAAGTGGCTTATCCAGATATTTGCCATCTTCAGATCCTTAACGTGGTAAGAGAATACTGACGTGTTGGATACTCTTCTTCCCATCATTACCACTGATGTTTAATGTTATGGTTTACAGAGAGCACTGTGGTAGCTCAAGTGGAGAATCCTGCGGTAAGCCTTGGTGCAGAAGATAGCACAGTTCAAGCTTCGGCCGGTGAATCCAGTGCCGTTGAGTTTGCTGTTACTTCTGTTGCAGTGGAACCTATAACAACAACTGTCCCGGAGGTATTGGCGACGACCTCAGTGTCTGACGAGCCTGTTGTCGGCCTCACCCCTGTACAAGTTGAATTGGTTCCCGTCTCTTGTTCTATCATGGAAAGAGAGTCTGGGAGTACATCAGCAGGGTTATCTCCAGCTAATGACATCATGGAAGAGTTAGCACGTCAAATGGTGCGACAATTTTTTGCTTCCATGAGGTCCTGTATCGACTTGGTCCTTTCCGGGGGCAGTTCCTTTGAGTTTGCCCGAATGCTTCTCGAGAATCAGATCGAGAACATCAGTCACACTGGGAGTTCTTCGCAGGCTAGTGCATACCTGGTGCTGGTCGAACAGCTGGGGAGCCACCTGAAGGAGCTAAAGACCCTGGAGAATGCTGGCTCAATGGATGTGGATCGGTCGACATTGAGTAAGCTCCTCGCCGCTCAAGAACACGAGAAAAAGAGATAGAGGAGCAAATGGCTAAAGAAGCCTGCCATCTCCAGCACTTCCAAGTCGATTACCAAAGACTGATTGACGATTCAAAGAAATTCGAAGTCGTCATCCAAAGTGCAGAGCAAGTTATCACCACTGCTCAGATTACTATTACTAAGACGCAAGCCTTGATTGATGTCAACGAACAGAGACTTGCTGCTGCCTGAAAAAGGCTGGAAGAGTCGGAGGCTGCCAAGAAGCTGGTCCAAGAGGATCTTGCTGGTCACTCCTCCAGGTTGGAGTCTCTTCAGGTACAACTGGCTACAAAGAGGTTTTTGTCCGAGGAAGAGTTGCGGGCCCAAGCTTTGGTGGAAGCTGAAAGAGCACGTCAGTATGAGATGCATCACCTCTAGGAATAAATTCATTCTTTGGCGAAGCAGAATTATTAGCCTCCTTCTCCCTTTTATAACACTCCTTTTATCAAATAAGGGTATTTGTTTTACTTTTATTATTTTTGAGTCAAATAATAAAAATTGTTAAATTTTTGTCTCGTCTTTATCTTTTTGGATTCTTTGATGCCTGGATGAACTCAGCTTTTATAGTCGCCCTCCTTGACTGTTTATAGAAATGCAGCCTTTAGTTATTTTGATAGGGTATGGCCATGAATAATAAACTCAGGCTGTACTGAGTTCGTGACTGAGACGCGGCTTTCATCTGTAGTGGAGACGCGATTTTGGGATCCTCAAGAATGACACGCGAGTCTCAGCTGGTTGGTAGGGACGCGACTCTGACTCAATAGAGACACGACTCTTGTCCTTTGAGAGGGTGCGCCCTTGAAGCGTGAGCCTGCGTTCTTGATAAAGGAGACACGGCCTTCTGGTTCATGAAAGGACGCGGACTTTAGGACGCAGCCTTCAAGTCTTGTGAATAGGTGTGAACTCAGGACGCAACCCTGAATAGTCGTGAAGGGTGGTCCCAGCTTGTTGAGGAGACGCGGCTTTGAACCGCTTCAGGAGACGCGGTTGTGGCCTCTTCAGTAGGAATGAAAGGAACGCAGCCCTCGGGTCTATGAAAGGTCGTGGACTTGTAAACACGATATTTTAGTCTGCGCCCAACGCAGCTTCCTAAGCGTCGCATGCAGCCCATCTTAAAGATCTTGTTGGATCTTTTAATGTCAAGTCGACGTTGACGATTGGGAACTTGTGTCCTTCCATGTTTCTCGAAGTGGCAATCCACACGTCAGCTCCTTTTGGACTTGATGTTCGTGCGAGAATTAAGGCTTATGGCTTTGATTTTTATGCCATTAATTGTAAGCCTTATGGCTTGCCTATAAATAGGCCTTACCCCTTAACAGTCCATTATTTAGACTGTTTTCCTTTAAGAGCATGCGCTCTGAGGGTCTTCGTCTTGATTTGTCTATCTTCCCTTCAAGGGAATGTGTTCCAAAGAACAGCAAGAACTCAAAACTTTCATGCTTTCTTTTAATCTTCTCTAAAGATTATCAACAAGTGATTTCAAGATCAAAAAGCATTACTTTAAGTGATTTCACGGCTTCGTCTTGATGAATAAAGTTCAACTTCTAGAGAATTCTTTCAGGGTAGGAACCATTTGTCGCCATGAAATACTCAGTCCCACTGAGTTTCTGTTTTCCTGTCCATTGAAGAAATTTGATCTCTTGATCTTCTCTTGAAATCTAATTGATGCACCCGTGTTCGGAAGTCATGTCTTTCAGACTTCTTGATGAAGCGCGAGCTGATTGACTTTGAACTCTAACTCACAAATCCTTTGAACGCGAGTGTGATAAACTCTGTACTTAGATCTTGAGACGCGAGCTTTGTACATGAACTCGCGTTTGAGGTTCTTAACTTAAGAGAATTCTAACTCTTTTGAGACCTCTGGACATGAATGTGGCAACCCCTGTTTCTCAAACGCGGGTGTGGCGACCTCTGCATCTGGGCTACCTCATGTCTTATATCTTGGACGCAAGTCTAACACCAGATCGTGTTCAGATCTGCACTGGTCAACTCCGCGTCTGAAGTTCACAAATTCAATCTGGTGTCTGCTCTTCAGCTTTTCTGTTTCTGCCTTAACAGAATTTTAACGTTTATTTTTTTGCTTCTTACAAGTTCTGGCAGCCTCAGTCAGTCTTCTGCATCTTCGCTGGGCTCATGGGAGAATATTTCGACCAGCCAGCTTATTCGAGCTCTTGAGATATCCGTCAAGGCCTTATTGGACATGATGCACCAGCACTGCCCTGGGTTTATCATGCTCACAGTGGGTATGGTGATGGGCATGGTGGTGGGTTGGTGTCCTTGAAGGTCACAGGAAAGTGGATGTCACCAGTAAGGTCTCGGATCCTCCCTTCACCAATCTTACCCCTAGAAGTGACATCGACGAAAAAAACAATGCTCATTGGATGACTTTCTGGTGGTGGAGATGCTCATTAAGCGAAGGATTATGGTCAACACCAGTTGGTCGGGTGGAATCAGGATGTTCCTCTGCATTTCGACCTCGAGAAACACCAGTGTTCTCAGTTAACGATTAACTTCTTCAATGTTTACATCATGCATCATGATGTAATCAGCACTCGGTCGTCTCAACACTGATTAACTGTGACATGATTCAGTGGAAGAAGAGAGGAACCTTTCTTCGGCGCTCTTCCAAACATCTTGTATTTGGAGCGGTGTAGATGTCTTGAGGAGTGAGTGCAAGCTTTAGCTGAGAGAGAGGAACTTCTTTATACTGCTTTATTGTAACACTCAATCTTATTGTATAAGAGAGTGTTTTGTATCACTTTCATATGTTTGAATATCAATAAAAGTGACACTTTTTCTTTTCTTCTGATATGTCTTGAAGTCCTCTTTTGTATTGAAAATCAGACATATAGAAGTAGGAACTCTTGACTTGTTAGAAATGCGAAATTAACTTAACAAGTCAAAGTTAGGAAAAATTCCGTTTCAGAAATTTAAGATTACTGTCAGAGGTGTGATATTAACTTGACAGGAATTAAGCTAGAGATGTGATATTAACTTGGCTTAACGGGAGTTTCAGCTTCATTTCGGAAGACTAAAAACATCACTATCATAAGTGTGATGTTAAACTTGATAGTGAAGGTAATGCTAGGGTGTAATTTTGAACTTGGCATTGGTCATCTTGACTTCGATAGGGAAGTTTGAGGGAAAGTCATTCTCATAGGTGTATTGTTGAACTTAACAATGAACTGGACGCTAGAGGTGTAATGTTAAACTTAGCATCGCTCATCTCAGCTTCGATGTGGAAACCTGAGGAAAAGAGACTGTCAGAGATTTAATATTGAACTTCACCGCAACTTAATTACTGTTAGAGGTGTGGTGTTAAACTTAACAGTAATTTGTCAGAGGTGTAATATTAACTTGACAAGAATTGGTTTGCGATAGGAGAAATTTTGAGGACTTGTCATTCTATTGATGAGAATTAACAAGTGAAATTTGGAATGTCAGAGATTTAATTTTAACTTGACAAAAATTGGTTTGTGATAGGAGCAATTTCGAACACTTGCGACTCCATGTAGAGGAGAGACAAGTGAAGTTTGTACTCACTAGGGAGTATTAAAATCTTTCATTGTCAGAGGTGTAGTGTTAACATAGCAATGATTGCATTTGTGGACCTACCACTCTATGGAAGAGAATTGATAGGAGATCTTGGGTGAAAAGTAAAATGAACTGTCAGAGGTTTAATTTAACATGACAATCGTTGATTTCCTGAGACATGGGAGATTCGCCGTTAGAGGTGTAGTATTAACCTAACAGCGAGGATTTTTAATGAGTTTTATTGTCAGAGGTTTAATATTAACTTGACAGAATCCACTGGGGATCAGGAAGTTCGGCTAGTCGGAGGTTTGCTGTTAATGTGACAAGTCCCAGCTCATTTTGTTTGAGAAATGAACACATATATTTTTGTGGTCCTACCATTCTGTGGGTGAGAATTGGTAGGAGATTTTGGAGGAGAAGATGAGATCAAGTCCCTAAAGATTTTAGCAAACGCTCAGCTATCAACGGATTTAGTGTGCCTTTACCAACTATCGTTTGAGTTGGGCTAGCCATGCTATTTCCCTCAGTATGATGAGTTGTCGAAGACTTATTTTGGACTTAAAAGCCAACATTTTTCTTCTATCCTTAGCCGTCGGAGGCGTCGGATGTCAATAGAAGAATAACTAAGCTAAAACTAAAGTTTTGCATTTTGTTTCTTCTTCAAATTTTACATCATGCATCATGATATAACCAGCGCTTGATCAGCTTGACACTGATCGACTGTGATATGATCCAGTGGAGGAAAGAAGCTTTTCTTGGATCTAGAGTTTCGATTAGAGGTGTAGTATTAACCTGATCAGGAGAAGAATGCTATGAAGGATAGTATTTCTTCAAGAACTTGCCGTTAATTGGCATTATAATCGTATCACCATCTGAGGTTATAAGGCGATATGCTCCATTTGAGTAGATTGACTCTACTACAAATGATCCTTCTCATTTGGATTAAAATTTTCCTTTGGTCTTATGAGTCATTACCATAGGTCTTCTGACAGCTAAGATAAAGTCACATTTCTTGAAAGTCCGCTCCTTGACTTTCTTGTTGAAGGCTCTGGTAATTCGAGCTTGATAGAGCTCGATTTGCTGTTGAGTTTGCAGGCATTTGTCATCCAAAGCCTTCAGCTCTTGGAGTCGTAGTCGATATTTCTCCTCATTTGTCATCTCTGCCATCAAGGCAACGCGTAGAGATGGGATTTGGATTTCTAATGGGAGTACAGCTTCACACCCATATACCAAAGATAATGGTGTAGCTTTCGTTGGGGTTCGAACCGTCGTTCGATAGGCCCATAAGCATTCACCTAACTTGTCGTCCCAGTCACGTTGACTTTTCGAGACAAATTTCTTGAGAAGTTTTCCAATAGTCTTGTTGAAAGCTTCTGTGAGGCCTCAGCGGCGGGATAATATGCCGTTAAAGACATGCTGTGGATCCTGAACTTGTTGCAAAATCTCTGAAAAGCCTGGCTGACGAACTGGGGCCCATTATCATGAACAATCTGTCGTGGTATACCAAAGCGGTAAATGACGTGATGTTTAACAAATTTGACCACGTGAGATGCTTTTACCTCCCTCAAGGGAATAGCTTCAGCCCATTTAGAGAAATAGTCGGTTATAGCTAAGATGAACCGATGTCCTTTAGATGAAGGTGGGCTGATGGACCAACCACGTCCATCCCCCACATCTCAAATGGCTAGGTTGAGATTGTAGAGCGATGATATCCTGGTGCTTGATGGATGAAGTCACCATGGACTTGACAAGCGTGACATCGTTTAGCGTAAGTGATGGCGTCCGGGATCATCTTAGGTCAATAATATCCAAGTCTTCGGAGTCGATCTCCAAGCTTCGGACTAGGCTGATGAGTGTCACACAAACCGTCATGCGCTTCTTTGAGTAGTTCATGTGCCTCCTTTTGTGACAGACAGCGGAGGAGGATCCCATCATGTGATGGCGATACAATGTTCGTGTGATTACATTATAATAGAATTTGGGGGCTTTCCTTCAAATGGCAGCCGCCTCTTTGGGATCCTCAGGCAGGATATCATACAATGCACAGTCGATGTACGGGAATCGCCAATCCTTGGGCTCTGGACCTGCTGAAGTCTCTAAAGCTTTTTTGGCTTGACAGTCTCCTGTCGGCTTTTGGTGATCTTCAAAAGTGACTCTTGGGCAATACAAGTCGTGGCTGTAGATAAGTATTTTCTCTACTACTACTCCAGCTGGAAGAGTTAAGAAAGCAGCGAGAGATGCTGATAGGTAGTAAAAAGTGCAAAATTATCATCACATTTACCATCATATTTCCCTTTTTTATTCTTTTATTAAGCACTGCTACTAATGTTTTATTGTTTAATATGTGCAGGCCTTGAGTAATTAAAAAATAAAGAAATAAAGCACAAGTGAAGCCCAAAAGTCCAAGAATCCCACAAGCCCACATGCAAAATTAATTGTAGTAATTTAGAAGTTTCTACCTTATCTAACCGAATTTAAACTTGGATTTTAAAATCTAAGGGAAGAAGAGAGGATAAAATAGAACTCCTAATTGCTAAAGGAGGAGGAAAAGGATAAGATGGACTTCTACTTAAACCTAGTTGCTTGCAATACAAGGATAAAGATAAAAGGAGAAGCTTAAAGATAAAGAACAAATCCTTTTATAAATTCGGATTTGTGATAACTTGCTTCCCAAGTTATCCCAAGTTCTCAAGATAGAAGGTTTGAATACAAAATCCAGAAGGAGGAGCCCAAATGAACAGACCAGAAGAGGTCACGCAAGAAAGCGCGTGGCCATTGGCCACGCAATTGCCGCGGAAACGAGGCTATGGCCGCGTTTTCGCGACAATTTGGATAATTCTGATAACGAGGTTTTGTGGAAGAGTTGTACTGGGACTCTACTTCCTATATCTCCTATAAATACCCTTGCAGAGCAACAGAAAGGGGGCATCCAGAGACTGAAGCTTAGGGTTTTTCTTTAGATTTTTTCTCTTTCCGAAATTTCTTGTATTTTCATTTTTGTTAATTGAAGAAGAATATTTTGAAGAAGGAGAGGAGCTTTGTAATTGGTCAGTGACATCCAATAAAAGGTTACTCATTCTTCTCTGTAATTCAATTCAGTTTTTCTACTTAGATTAATTATTTTTTCTTCTTTTCGTTTTCGTGCAAATTTTCTTATTCAACATAAAAATTGAAAATAAAATAAAAAATGAATAACTAAATTAAACCTATAGTTTGCTAATCTCTCAATCAACCCTAGTTTAGTTTAAAAGGTGAATATATTGATATCTATTATATTAGAAACCCTAGGATTAAAATGGTCTTCTTGAAGATGAATCTATGATTAGGTTTACTTTAATTCAAGTTGCAATTTTTAAATGATTCTTCATAGTTCATACTTAAAAACTTTGATAGCATAATTTTAAGTAAAAAAACTTCTCTTATGCTATTCTTTGAAATTAGGATGAACGAATGTTTAATCTTTATTAGTGCACACTAGTTAGGGTTCCAACATCATTCATCTTACTTGATTCTCAATTAATAATCTAGGATGGATGCTTCTTCATTCAATATGATATTCACTCTTTGAGACTAATACCATGGGTTATGGTAGATGATTAGTAAACTATACTTCTTAAACTTGATCAAATCTAATCATCTCTCATTTTCTTTTCTAAGCGAATTACAGAGAAGATTGTTCCGAAACGCTTCCATCGCATCCTTCCCTGTGGATTGACCCGTCTATCCTTTGCTACGCGGTTACCTTGAAACAAGATTAAGATTTTCTAAACTATTTACAATACAATTTCTCGTTCTAATCAAAATTTTGGCGCCGTTGCCGGGGAAGGAACGGCACGATATTCTCAAAATCTAATTCTTCTTTTTCTTTCTGTTTGTAGAATCAGAGAACAGGAACTATGACTGCAGTAAAGGACATATAGCAACTCTATGCCTCTGCCCTAGAAGGTGGAGCAGCAGAGTCTACTATCTAGCCACGCAAACGCGGCCATAGCCGCATTTTCGCGACAGTAGTAGTGAACTACTAACTTAGTTTTTGCAGGTTGCTGCAAATTGTAAAGTTCTGTTTACTGCTTTGATAATGTTTCTCTATTATCATCCTGCATACTGCTAACTAATTAATAGTAACCTAATACTTGATTAATAAAAAAAAATTAGACTCTTGCATCATAGGCACGTGTCTATTTAAATTTTCTTAATTTCTATTGAAGAGTGCTGGTGACAAGGTACGTCCGCATTGCATACAGACTAGGAAACACATTTGGCTGATTTACTGCTTTTGAGTGAATACTTGTCTATTACTTTACACGTGCACTAAAACAATTTAAGGGCAAATCCCATAAACAAGATAAGGTGGGGATTTCATCACCCTTCCTTGGCCCACAAATCATCTCTGTTGCACTCACAACCCTAACCCGAAAATAAAAATTGACTAGACGTTGGCCTTACGTTAACTCAGACTCATTAGGAGATTGGATGAAGGAGGAAGTTGTTCGAAATTAACTCTTGTCAAATCGGTGCCTAGGAAGGGATTAAGGGCCGAAAGCCCAAAGATCGGTGGTTACTTAATTAAGGAGCGTCTTTGACGGATAACCTCCCACCGATCTTGCCACCTACCTGGCCGATTAACTTGTGGTTAAGGTCAGTAATATACCTCCTAAAGATAGTCTAAAGTTAGGATTCGTCTAGGTCAAAGCTTACCCTAGAAAAGAATTTTTGACTATTTTTTTCTCTTTCTTGATTGATTGGGTGAACTTGTTTGTTAACTGTGCATGTCAGCTTGGTTGAGAGACCCAGTCACATCAGACTAACTAAGACCAGTTCACCACCAGAACAAAAACCCGATTCACACATGGCACAACCACCATCACTTTAAGATAGGTTCTATCCTATTAGGATCTCTCTTCCATCTTACATTCAGTTACCCGATGAAGGTGTTTCCAATTTGAGCTCAAACCACAATACATCAACACTCTTCCCAAATTTCATGGACTTGAAACCGAGGATGCATAATTTTTCATAAGGAAATTTGAAGAAGTATGTCTAATGATGAAAATACCTAGCCTAGGAGTAGATGCCATCAAATTATGATTTGTCCTATTCTCTTTGAAAGACTTAGCAAAGAAATGGCTCTACAGTCTAGAGGCTGGTTTCATATCCTAATGGGATAATTTCATCAAAACCTTCTTAAAGAAGTTTCATCCCGTTCACAAGACTGCACTAATTTGAAAAAGCATCTTGCAGTTTAAGCAAACAGCCAATGAACCTTTTTGGAAGTACTTCGAACGCTTTAAGGACCTCCTTGCCCAATACCCTCACCATGGGATAGAGAAATGGCGTCTTTGCCAAGCTCTTTATGATGGATTAGAATATCAAACAAAAACCTTATTAGAATCCATGTGCCAAGGAGGATTTTTGAAAAAGAACGAAGATGGAGGATGGGTATTATATGAAGAATTGGCTGATAATACCATTCAATGGGAACCAACTCTGAAAAAATTTAGGACTTATGACCCTAACTCTTCTAAAGGAGGTGTCCATTCCATTGAGGCTAACATAGCTACCGAAGCTAAACTAGCTGCTGTGATGCGAAGATTAGAAGCTCTTGAAACTAAAGAACCAGTCTTAGTGAATAAGTCAGCCCAACACCTTCGGCGGGCTGTACTTATTGTCAAGACATGAACCATGTGTTCGAGGAATGTCCCGTCTTTATAACTCATCAAACTTTGCCCGAGCATATGAGTGCGGCCTTCACAAGGACTGTTAACATCCATATTCGTCCACTTATAATCCCGGTTGGAGAAATCACCCAAATTTTTCTTGGGGCCCAAACAACAATGATCACACAAGGCCCAAATTCTCTAACAATTTTCAATAATCTCCTTATCAATAAAATTATCCCAACCAAAATCCTCCACCTTCTTTCCAAAATTTACATATGGAAACAAGACTCTCCAATATGGAAAGAAAGGTGGACACTCTAGTTAAGAACCAAGACACACTAACTCAAGTCTTGACTAGGATAGAGATGCAACTAAATCAACAAGAAAGATAAAAGGAAACTCTACCAAGTCAACTATTGCCAAACCCTAGGAATCCTAGGCAAGCCAATGAGGCTCATGAAATTTGCCTTTGGTTTTGTGCGTCATAATCATTGGTCGTCTGACAGCTAAAATCAAATCTCCTTTCTGGAAGACTCTTTACTTGACCTTCTTATTGAAGGCTTTTGAGATCCGCGCTTGATACAACTCAATGTGTTGCTGAGCTTGTAACTGCTTCTCATCTAGGGCTTCGAGCTCTTGAAGACGCAACTGATCATTGTCCTCTGATGTGATCTTAGTAATCAGAGCGACTCGTAATGACGGCATCTGAATTTCTTACGGTATGACTGCTTCGCACCCGTATACCAGGAAAAAAGGCGTATTCCTTATGGGGGTCCGAACCGTGATTCGGTAGGCCCAAAGACATTCACTAGGCTTCTCATTCCAATCTTGCTTATTCGAGGAAATGAACTTTTTGAGTAACTTAATGATTATCTTGTTGAATGTTTCCGCCAAGCCATTAGCGGCGAGATTATAAGCAGTTGAAGCCACATTCTGAATTCAGTATTTATCACAGAACCGATAGAATACCTGGCTTGCAAATTGGGGACCGTTATCATGGATGATCCGCCTAGGGACACCAAATCGATGGATGACATGGTGTTTGATGAAATTAACCACGTTAGAAGTTTTGACTTCAACCAGTGGTATAGCTTCTGCCCACTTTGAAAAGTAATCGGTTATTGTTAAGATAAACCAGTGACCTTTTGTTGAAGAGGGGCTGATTGGCCCTACGACATCGATTCCCCATGCTTCAAATGGCCATGAAGCAACAGTTGGGTGGAACAACTCCGGAGGCTGGTGTATGAAGTCCGCATGAATTTGGCATGCTTTACACCTTCGTGCATACTGGATGGCGTCGGCTATCATGGTTGGCCAATAATATCCAAGCCTGTGCAGTCTGTCCTTGAGTTTTGGACCTGGCTGATGAGCTCCGCATATGCCGTCGTGTACTTCTTTGAGCACTTTCAGTGCCTCTAAATTAGAAAGGCAACGGAGGAGGATACCGTCATATGAACGACGGTAGAGCGTTTTTAGTGTCGGATCATAGTAAAAACGGAGAGACCTTCGTCTGATAGATGCCGCTTCTTTGAGTTGTCCGGCAGCAAACCATGCAAAGCGTAGTCGATGAGGGAAATCGCCAATCTCTTGGTTCAAGTTCCGTCGAGATGTTATTGGCCTCTTGGTTCTCAACACATGTTTAGAACAAACAAGGTGTCGAGTTGCCACCGTAAGGTGATACTTGGTGTCAACCGGCAAGGCTAGCGTTGTTGCTAGTGCAGCCAGAGCATCCGCCTTAAAATTCTGAGATCGAAACACGTGCCCGATATAAAAGCCATCAAATAAATTAGCCATTTCGATGACTGCATGATGGTAAGACACCAAGTCTTCGTGACGGACCTCGTATTCGCCTTTAATCTGATTGACGACCAGTTTTGAATCGCCATAAGCTTCGAGGTAGCGTACCCCTATTTCGTAGGCGTGCTAAAGGCCAATAAGTAGAGCATTGTATTCCACCACATTGTTGGAGCATGATTCTGTCAGAGAAAATACTCTAGGAAGGACGTAGTTTTGTGGAGAGATAGACACAACCCCCACGCCGGCAATGATCCTGCCTTTAGGACCTATTCGTGATGCTCCATCAAAGAACATCTGCCATACTTCATCTTCTGAAGTTATATTAGATTCAAAGACTTCATCTGGAATATCTTCATGAAGTTTTGAGCCTTCTGAAACTGGATGAGCAGCCAAGAACTCTGCAAGTGCCTGGCCTTTAACCGCCTTTTGAGGGACAAAGAGCATATCGTACTGAGACAAAAGAAGCGCCCACTTAGCTAGTTTTGAATTCAATGATCCAGGTTTCGTCATAAGGGGACGCAAAGGGTTCACTCTGGAAATGACATGTATGGTTTGGCCAACCAAATAATGTCGTGTCTTCTGAACAGCAAAGACAAGAGCTAAGCATTCCTTCTCAATAGGATTATAGCGAGATTCCGCCCCTATCAGAGTCTTTCTCAGATAATAAATGGCTTGTTCACGCCCCTTGTCATCTTTTTGAGCAAGTAGGGCACCAAGAGAATGATCCATAGCTTTCACATAAAGCAGGAACGGTTTCCCTGATGTGGAAGCTACTAAGACTGGAGTTTTGTGAGATATCTCTTGATATCCTCATAAGCTTCTTGACAAGCTTGATCCCATACAAAGGAAACACCCTTTTTCATGAGTCGGGTGAACGGTTGACAGCGGCCTGAGAGATTTGCGATGAATCTTCTGATGTAAGCCAGCCTACCTTGCAAGCCTCTAAGCTCTTTGAGATTCCTAGGCGGATGCATGCTCTGAATGGCTTTGACTTTGTCTGGGTCAAGATGAATTCATTTTGATGTAACAATAAATCCAAGGAACTTGCCACTCGAAACCCCCAAGAAGGATTTTGTCGGATTCATCTTCAGTTGATGAGCCCGCATTATGTCGAACATCGTTCTCAAGTCACGAAGATGGTCATTCTTATTGCGACTTTTGACAGCAATGTCGTCGACATAACATTCTACCGTTTTTCAGAGATGATCGCGGAAAATTTTATTCATTACCCGCTGATAGGTCGCTCCGGCATTCTTTAGTCCGAAGGGCATCACGGTGTAGCAGTATACCCCCAATGGTGTTCGGAACGAAGTATGCTTCTCATCCTTTGGATACATCTTAATCTGATTGTACCCTGAAAAGTCATCCATGAAAGACATTCTTTCGAATTCACAGGTATTGTCAATCATGACATCGGTCATGGGTAGTGGGAATTCGTCTTTAGGACAGGCCGCGTTGAGATCACAGTAGTCAATACAGGTCCGTATTTTTCCATTCTTCTTGAGAACGGGAACGATATTAGCAACTCAATCTGGATGTTGTTCCTCTCGTATGAAGCCGCATGCAATGAGCTTATGAACTTCGACTTCAATAGCCTCCATAATGTTCTGACGAAACCGGCGTTACTGCTACTTGACTGGCTTGGCGTCAGGTTTGATGTTCAGACGATGCATGACTACTTGTGGATCAAGTCCGTGCATGTCTTCGTAGCTCCATGCAAAACATCTATATACTCTCTTATGAGTACAATCAATTCTTCTCTTTCTATAAGTGATAAGCTTTC
This sequence comes from Agave tequilana, assembly GCA_038442645.1. NCBI lineage: Eukaryota > Viridiplantae > Streptophyta > Magnoliopsida > Asparagales > Asparagaceae > Agave > Agave tequilana. The sequence continues at coordinate 26,244 of JAVJIF010022106.1, forward strand.
ACTTATAAAGATGGGCTTAGGGTGATCTTGACTACCCAAGTTAACCTAGATCACCTTGTCTTCAGTAGATGGTTCGCGTTGTTCGAATCACTTTTCCACTAGGAATCCAATTGTTGAACCCATGGTTCCTCATCAGTAGCTTCTGCTGGCTCCAATTGGCTACTTGAAGTCATATTAACAGTGAACTCTTTGAACATTGCTCCCACACTGACATCGGAGTCCCATTTGAAAGAAGAGGCAGAGTGTGATGGGATTGGTTTGTTATTTTCGGATTGAACCGTTGCTGGCAGTGTAGGTGTAACGTATCCCAACCCCCTGCATGTATTATCATAATAATTTGCAGGTTTTCCTCTTGGCACAAAGTTGCGCAGCAAACCAAATCTTCCTTTTCTGAAATTCAGGCCCTTCCCATGCTTCAGGTTGTACCCCATTTTCTTTATCATATGGTGCGCTGGTCGCGCATAATGGAAACATGGTGGGGTGTCTGAGTCTGAACTTGAATCCACGGCTGCAGACCTTATCAGTTGTGCTCTACCAAATACTATTGGTAACTGACCTTCTTTGGATGGAGGGACTATTAAAACGGCTCCTTCTATAGATTCGACAGGTGTACTGGATGCACTCGATTTATGTAAAGGCATGTGCAGAGAGCTATCTGTGACGGATTCAAACAATCTAACACTCACAGGATAATCAAAGAAAATATTATCATTAATTACCCATTTACCCTCATCTTCAGAAGGAGTGTTACATTGGGGATTATTAAGAAATGCTACAATTGGTTCACCGATTAAAAGGGCTGGCATGTCTGCTTCAGACTCTGAATCCGCCTCATTGCCACTATCATCATCGTCCGGCAATGATTCTTTTGATGTTTCACTGATCTCTTGATACAGGAGAGCGTCAGTAAAGTAATTTTCACACCCTTTGAATGGTTGCTTCTCAGCGAAGACGGTTCGTACTGTTGTATCGTCTTAAACATATTTGAAGCACTGATGCAGAGTGGAGGAGAAAATTCAATTAGCATGGATCCAAGGTCTCCCTAATAACAAGTTGTATGACGTGTCAGCGTCAATGACATAGCACGTCACCTCTGACTTCAGGCTCCCTATTTGGCAACGGAGCCGAATTTTCTCAAGTGGATGACTACTCCCGGCATTAAAACCGTATATTGTTGTAGTGGTTGCGGATAACCGATACAGTGGTATACAAAGGAAGTAGAGGAGCCTTTGGGGATAATACTGAGTGCAGACCCGGGTCAACCTGTACCCTTTCAATGCATGTCGAACCGATGTATCCGGTGTAGTACAAAGGTCGATCGTGCTTATTATCCTTGAGAAGCATATCTTCCGCTGTGAAGGTAATAGCAGGTACTTTTGATTGCACGTGATGACATTCAGGGCAAGAAGACTGATTGTCATCTATAGGGATTTCTGACATATATGTCAGGAATGATTCTGAGTTAGCCAGTGCATCTCTGAGTGCTTCCCTTGTCTCTTTTGAGAGGCAAAGGAGCTCGTGTATGGTAATACGAGCTAGGATATTAGCCAACTGAGCCAATATTGAAAAACACCTAGAGGGGGGGTGAATAGGTGTAAGTGCTAATCTAGAAACTAAATGCGGAAGCTAAAAACTATTTTGCAACACACTTAATACAATCAACAAGTGTAGCTGAATCCCCGTGAAGGGCTCTGGACTAACTCCTCTTGATTCCCCTAGATAAGGGTTGAGGTGCTATATGAAGCTCTTGTGGTTAAGTATAAGTGAGGCACACAAGCACACAAGCATATAATAGATATGGCAATATGAATCAATGCTCAACACAAGCAAATATGATATGATGATATGAATGATGCTTTGCACAATTAAAAAAGAGAGAGAGAGAGGGTTTAGAGGCAATGGATCAAACGCAAACACAATTATATGTTTCGAGGTTCGAGCCCCTAGCTCTACGTCCCCGCCTTCACCAAGAAGGATTTCTAATCCACTATTTTGTCCACCGAGGACTCCCACCGAGGGAACCTCCACCGAGGAGAATTTGTACAACAAGGGAGTACCGAACTCCTCTCTCAAACACCGCCTCACAACCGAGGGGTAGGCCCGTAGCCAATACAACAACCAAACTCCACCTCACAATAGAGGGAACAAACACAAACCTCAACCTCTACCAAAGAGGGAGCAAACCAATCACCCTATCAACCTCTACCAAAGAGGGATAAAACAAAAGTAAGGGTGTTTACAACTTGGAGGTTCAATCAACCTCAAACAATCTCTTTTTCCACAAACAAAGATCCTAATAGATTAGGATAGAAGATAGCTCAAGTTTGGAAAACAAGTGTTTTGATCAAAGAAATTCTCTTGGGAAACACCAAAAATGATATAGAAATTTTAGCTCAAAAACAATTCCCAAAACCTAATTTCTTTGAAATAAAACAAAACACTTAAAACAAATAGATGAATCCTTTTTGCACTTAAACTCTTTTGAAAACTTCTTTTAAACACCAAGAATAGAGAGAAATTTTAGCTCATGAAAACTTAGTCAAAATCCCAAAGAAATGGGGTTTATATAGGCAAACAGAAAACTAACTGTTAGGCTGATCTGTCAGCCTGACAGGCTGGCGGTCGACCGCCCGGTCGACCGCCAACGGTCATAATATGACCGTATTTATGACCGTTGGCGGTCGACCGGGCGGTCGACCGCCCAGATACAGAGAGCAAAGCTCTCTGGTCCGGTCGACCGACCGGTCGACCGGCCCATGTGTCTGCCAGACGTGCACAAGGCTGTGCACGTCGGTCGACCGTGCGGTCGGCCGACCTGGCCTATCAGTCACTGTTCTGGGTCAGAAACTGGGGTTAAAAATATTTTAATAAATCTTGTAAAATATATAAAAATCCCCAAAAATAGTTTTAACATTTTGTATTGATATATAAACATGTGATAAAAAATTCAACTCAAATATCAAGCAAGTTAGACTATTTTGTGTCTTATCATTTTTACCAAAAACCAAAAACTGTATTTTATCAAACTTGAGTTTTTTCAATACATGAATAGGATAGTCAAAATAAGTTTATCTAAGAAGTTTAAGCATGCATGTATAGAAAGAATACATCTACTATACATATAAACCATTTAAACTTATTTTGATCAATCTATTCATGAAAACAAATATCGGTTAAATTAAAACCGAAAACCATAAAACGTGTGTGTTGTGCACTTGAGCATATCAACTATACTAAGCTTTACAAATGGATCTAAAATACACTAAACTAAATTAGGATACCTAAGTCTTCTTGATGATCTTCATCTTCAAGCCGACTCGATCCCAAACGTGATCCACGGAGTGCAAAGGTATGATCTTGATGCTCGAGCACTGGAATCACCATGTGAAAGCTTCCAAACTCCTTGTAGAAACTAATCACCAACTAATATCTTGCTAAATGATCTGAAACTTAAAATCACAAGATTATTAGTAAACATAACTACATGAGTTAATCATCATCAAAACTAGAGAGGAAGGCCTCCGGGCCAACAATCTCCCCCTTTTTGATGATGACAAAACTCATGGAGTTATATATGCATGGATTAAAGTTAAGCTTCAAAGAAGCTCCCCTTAACTCATGCATAAACAAATAAACGAATAAACATAAATATATGCAATGCATCAACATGCATAAAACAAATAACACATGTTCTTATGCCAATTGAAATTTTCAAAACAAAACAAAACATGTTCTAGATGCTCTAGATACCAATTAAAACATCTAGATAACAATTAAACTTAATATATGCAAAAACATAACTATGCATATAAAACTCATATAAACTCAAAATCTTTCTCCCCCTTTTGTCAATCATCAATAAAGGGTAAAAACAAACCAAGTCAATAAATTTTTCTCCCCCTTTTTGTCTAAAACAAAAAATATCAATATAGGGGTGACAATCAATTAAGATATCAAATGAAAATATGTCAAAGTAGCATCTTGATACCAATTGAAAGTAAACATAGATCAATAAATAAATGGTATATGCTATATACATTCATGAAGAGAAAGATGTGAAGCTTCCCTACATAGATACATTACATGAAGGAGGGATGACAAGCCCTAATTCACATAACGTACACTATGCAATGCATAAGAGGAGATGTGAAGCTCCCCCTACACATGTGTACCACATAAAGAAGAGATGTCAAGCTCCTCAATACAAGATACATTCAACATGAATCTATATGTAGAAGAGATGTTAAGCTCTCCTTGCATATAGGCAATACAAATCAAAACTTTTGTATTTATTTTTAAACAAAATTTTGAGATACTAAATTAAAACATTCAAATAAACATCTTGATATCAAAAGAGAGCATTTTTCTTTTTAAGCCATATAAACAATTTTGATTGTGATATCATATGCTTAAAATAAACATCAAATTTCTAATCATAAAGTGTGGGAGTGGAAACAAGATACTAATTGAAATACAAAATTAAATTTTCTCCCCCTTTATGAAATACCAACTAAAACAATGCGTAGGCTTGAAATAAGATACCAATTGAAAATTGAATCAATTGAAACAAAGTTAAAACTCAAGCTTAGCATAAACAAAATATATATATGTTTGAAAAATTAATACCAATCAAAATTGATACTATTGGAATTGAAAAACATACATACATACAAACATATATGAGTATACAAGAAAGATCAAAATTGATACCAATTGAAAAAATCCAATGATATCAATTGAAACAACAATAATATCAAAGTATAACTCATATAACCTATCCTCCCAATCATGTTCAAGTTTAAAATGATTTTCAATATAAAGCATACATGAGCATGATCGCCCATCCATCCGCCCTTGGAAGGTAGGGGTTTTCAAAATAGATATGAAAATAAAGTATGTTTGAAAATCTTTACCATAATGAAGAATACCGTAACTAGTTATATAAAAATTTTGTAAACTAGTACGAAATCCTTCAAGTAAGGAATAAAACAAAAATTATTTTTCATGAAACCATGAAATTCACAAGATAATCAACACTCTACCAATTAAGTATAAATATGACTCATAAAAACAAACATGAGTAAACAATAAATGTGAGTGTACAAATACAATGTGAAGATCATAATCATGAAAGATGGACAATAAGCTCAATATTCCTTGAAACATGAAAATCATCAAACTATTTAATCTTCAAGGTATATGTATGTCCTATACAAACTAAAGTATACATACATATCCAAACACAACGAGTCCACAAAGATATATGCATGAAAGCACGTGGCTCAAAAGGATGTATATGTATAACAATAATTTGGATAAAATGGACATATACATGGAGTTAAACATAAACACATGGAAACATGAAACAAATCCAAAAATGGGAATACAAGTTTAAAATGCATGAATCATCAAAACTAGACTATACTAGCACATCTAATGGGAACAAATAAGCAATCAAGTACAAATATATATAGATTTATTTGTGGCCCACTATATGCACAAATATATACCTAGTCTTAATGAAAACTAACATTTAAACATATATTCAAAGCATGAAGTATAAAACAAGACAAAAATCATCATGATAAACAAAAACATGATTATTATGTAAATTCACATGTTATTAGATTCATGATGCACATGAGCTAAACAAAGGTGAGAACACTAAATATGGGTCCATATAAGCATGTGTGTCTCAAATACTATACATGTAAGTCATAAGCCTAATAAACATGGCATTAACACAATAATCTATAAACATCCAAAACATGCTATAAACAATGGAATGAAAAGCATGTAAACAATAATTAGGAGCTAGAGATCGTTACCAAAACCTAGAAGGCAACTCTCCAAGTCTCCAAAACATGGTGGTCCTCTCCACCCAACATCCCTTGAAAGTGATGCATCCAAATTGTTTCCTTTAAGCTCGGAACGCATCCACTCCAAGGTACCGCTACTCTCACGTCATGTGAGAGCCCACACCTACATCATAAACAAGAGGGGTGGTCTTTGGTACCCACAACTTTTTGGGTCCATGGGGGTTAGTACCTTCTCTAACCCAAACAAAATTATTTGCTAAATTTGAAGTATGTAGTTTATCATAACAAAATTTAGCAAGGTGGCCCTTACGTCCACAATGTGTACAAGTGTACACATGAGCATACAAGTGATGATGGTGCCCGTGAGGAGCATGTGTATGTCGTGAGGGGTGTGCATGCATAATAGGAATTTGTTTCTTTCGAAACAAGGATTCCAAACGTGTGTGGCTCTTGGCACAATGGCTCAAGGTGGAGCCCAAACAATCAATATTCTTCTTCAATAAATTTATATCATTTTTAATAGAAGAAGTGGAGCATGCAACAGGTGATCTAGGTGAAGCATGGCAAACATGAGAAACAATATCATTTTTTAAAGAATTATTTTTATTTAAACAAATTTCTAATTCTTTTGAAATAAAATCAATTTCTCTTTTCAAAGAATCATTTTCTTTTAAAACAAAATCAATTTTTGAAGTTAGAACTTTATTTTCTTCAAAACATCACAATCATTTTTATTCTTCAAAAATTCATTTTCTTTTAGTGCAAGTTCAAGTTGAGAATTTAATGAATCCCTATCATTAGAAATCTCCTCTTTCTCTTGCAAAACATTATTAAGTCTAGAAATCAAATTTTTATTATCATTGTTAAGGCCTAGACTTTTTTTTTCAAAATTTTATATTTTTCATTAATTTTTCACAAACAATAGATAGTTCTTCATTCAAAGCATGGGCATCATAATCATCACATGAAGAACTAGCATCATCAACACTATCTAGTTGAGATTCCGATTGTTCCTCAAGGGAGTCATTCCCTTGGACCATGTAGCATTGTGAGTCGGATTCTCCACTAGACTCCTCCAGTTGGATTGGCAATTGAAGCTTGGAGGTGGTTGTGGTTGTCAACATATTTCACACTGCAAATGCGGAATCAAAGTTAGAAGCAAGCAAAAGATATTCTTTATTTAATGTGCTTCTAATAGCCTCAAGGGCTAGTGCATTGGACTCTATATGCTTGCTATCACTAAGGTAGGATTTCTTGGTAATGGCAAGGTGAACCTTATATCCTAGGGTTTGGAGGTAAATGGACATCCTAGTCTTCCAAACAAGAATGTTGGAAGGGTCAAACATAGGAGGGGTCATGAAGTCCATGGTAAACTATATGTGTGCAAACAAGCAAATGCAAATGATAGACTAGCAAACAAGGATCTCACTCCTAGGTTGTCAACCTAAGTATCAGGAGCGTAGGCTCTGATACCAATTGAAAAACACCTAGAGGGGGGGTAAATAGGTGAAGTGCTAATCTAGAAACTAAATGCGGAAGCTAAAAATTATTTTGCACACACTTAATACAATCAACAAGTGTAACCGAATTCCCCGTGAAGGGCTCTGGACTAACTCCTCTTGATTCCCCTAGATAAGGGTTGGGGTGTGTTGACACTTAAAAAGACAAGATTCTTATTGGTCCGAACAATGTCTAAACTTGTTGACATTTACAAAAGACAAGTGACAGACGAGCTGAAGATCAGTTTTCACCCATCTCCGAGGGACAAGGAAGCAACTTGGACTCTACTGATCCAGCAAGCAGACAGTGAACCCGGATTGTTTCTAAACAGACCTCAGCAGGTCTAAGATGCTAGCACTTAGCATTACATGAGCCCAAAGGGATAGCCTCGCTTGAGAGGCTAAAATCATCCAACTTCGCCTTGAAGTCATCCAAAGCCTCGCCAAGAAGCTAACTTGCAACTTCGCCACAGAGGACTTCTAGCTCTGCCAAAGGGTTTCTTTCAGACTTCGCCAGAAGCTGCCTCTAGCTCCGCTACGAGCTCAATGCGGGCAGCTCCGCCATTGATCTGCTATGGTCAACCTTTAACCAATCAAATCTCCGGATGAGATCGGATCCAATCAGATCAAATCCAATTAAGATCAAATCAGAGATCAAATTTGGCAGTTGATTGCCACAATCTCTTGACTCTCCTAAAACGAGTAAGAAGATTAGGGAAATCCTCCAACGATATGAAAAGGATCAAGAAGATCAACCGACCTGCCAATTCTAGCTTCGCAGAAGTTGATCCTAGCCTCGCAGCAAGGCTACTTTCCAGATTTAAACAGATTCGATTCAATCTGTTTCTATATCTTCAAGGGACGGTTATACCCTTTGCTCTCCCTATAAATAGCCCACCAGGGGCACAAGGGGAGAAGACCGGTTCCAGAGCTGGATTTTCTGAGAAGACTCCACAAGCAGAGACTTCTTCAAAAAGCACCGTGCGCTCTCGAATTCAGAGATCTTTTAGAGAATTGCTTTCTCTATCCAGGGTGTTGATATCCTAATATCGTCCTTCTTCTCAAGGAATCTCCAGAACCAGGCGAGAAGGAATTCCTAATTGAAGGCAATTTTGAGAAGCAGCAAGAGGGTTCTACCAACCTTCTATTCTCTGATTCCCGGAACCAGGCGAGAAGGGAATCTCATCGTTCGCATCGTCAAAGGGACAAAGTGGTCGCGCGCTGACCAAACTCCTATCGGCACACTTCTCCAGAATCTCTGAGGAGATCTACTTGTAATTTTTTTAAGAATACTTGTAATTTAGCTCCTCAAACTCTTTTTTGTAAGTTTTCCCCCTTTGCAAACATAATGGAAAACAAGATGGCGACTCCGCTGGGGAAGAAATTCTCCACTGCTGAGAATCAAGTGTCGCAATGTGGCGAACAGACCTTCGGGTCTAACTCTGAATTCAGAAAAGCCGGTGCAGCCAGAAACCCTCTGGCTAAATCTTCAAGGAAAGTCTCTGCGGAGACAGAAAAGGTTCTCTGCGAACCTACTGCGGTTATATGGCGCAACAAGGAAGCACGTCCGCAGTCTGATTCCTTTACTTGTGAGAACTTGGTGGTTCAGTTCGATCAAGGAAGATTTAAAGAAGTCCTCTCTGGGGGTGGCCCAATGCTTCGAGCACGGAAGCATAGGAAGGTTTCCACGACCAAGGTTTCAAAGCAGAAACTGGAAGCAGAATTCTGCCAACACCCCTCAGCCTCGCGTGTGGCTAATCAGGTTCCTTGCGAACTAAGTCTCCTCTGCCAAGGCGGGTATGGAAGCCTAAACAGAAGTCTCCAACCGAAGCTTCAGGCGTAGCTACGCCTAAATCGCGCCTCTCTCGCGAAGAAAAAGGCAAGATGCCTGTCTGGTCCAATCATAAAGTCAAGACGGCAATCATACCGTCGCCCAATTCAAGAGCAGCAATGCCTTGTGCCAGCATCGTTCTTATGAGCGAAGCTACTGTACCACAGCATACTCACTGCGTCCATGGCCGCGAGGCTAGGGCCAGAGTGTTATTTAAGGCAAATCCCCTTTGCAGCGGCATAGTGGGTAAAGCATCACAGCGTGCTCCACTCTCCAGTTCGTCAAACATAAGCTCGCACCTGTTGGCGAAGCTAGAACTGAAGTACTATTCAGTGCTAATCCTTCTGCAGGGATAAGAGGAACGGAACATCATCCTATGTACGCTCTAGAAAGGCCTCTCCACAGGATTATTTAGGCTCCCATAAGCCTGACTTATGGGAACTCTTGGCGAACAAGCGGAAGTCGGTGTCTTTCCGAACCACTTCCCCCTATTGTCAACAAAAGGATGTCAGTTGGTGACAGTCCACTCAACTCCGTGCCGGCAATCAGTCTTTGATCGGCTATCTGTACATCTCCCTATGAAGCACCCAAAAGGTCACAGTTCCTGACGGGACCTATCCAGCCCCTGCGCCACGGTTGGAAGTCAAGCATCCTTCAGCAACAACTCAAAACAATAAGGGTCTTGTTCCTTTAACATTGGAGATAGGGGAAGTCATGTGGGTACACCCGGACCTCGTCCAAGACGTACAGCGGGATTCAAAGGAGCCCAACTCAAAGGGCAAGTCTTGCAATGTCATCTCCATCCTGCCAGACGACGGCAATCTTACATCGGCTTCCCTCAGTGATTCAGAAGGAGAAAAGCTTGCTTGTACGGCGCAAGCCGATACGCCTCAACAGACGGGCACCCGATCTGGAAAATCATACTTGAGGCAGTATGAAAAGTCTACTGACGGGATACAACAGCAAACGACGTCAGTACCAATGTCAGCATCCACTCCAATTCCAACCAAGGGAAAAGAAAAGCCTAAGGAGGTACGGTTCGACTAGGTGTTGAAGAAACCATCAGGTCAAGGGTTTGATACGCCTTTCAGTTTGACATATTGGCTCAACTGGCCAATATCCCAGCTCGTATCACTATACACGAGCTCCTTCGCCTCTCAAAAGAGACAAGAGAAGCACTCAGGGATGTGCTAGCCAATTCAGAATCCTTTCTGACATGCATGCCTGAGATCCCTAACGACGACGTTCAGTCTCCTTGCCTAGAATGTCATCATACACAATCCAAGGTGCCCGCTATTACATTCACGGCGGAAGATATGCTTCTCAAAGACAACAAGCACGATCGACCTCTGTACTACACCGGATATATCGGTTCAACGTGCATCGAAAGAATACAAGTCGATCCGGGGTCCGCACTCAGCATCATCCCCAAAAGGCTTCTTTACTTCCTCGGCATACCACTGTACAGGTTGTCCGCAACCACTACTATAAAATACGGTTTCAACGCCGGGAGCAGTCACCCACTTGGGAATTTGACTCCGTTGCAGAATCAGGAGCCTGAAGTCAGAAGCAACATGCTATGTCATTGACGCTGACACATATATAACTTGCTGCTGGGACGGCCATGGATCCATGCCAACTGGATCGTTCCCTTTACTCTCCACCAATGCTTCAAATATGTTGAAGATGATGCGACAGTACAAACTGTCTTTGCTAAAAAGCAACCATTCAAAGGGGTAGAAAATTACTTCACTGACGCTCTCCTGTATCAAGAGGCCAGTGAAACACCTAAGGAACTATTGCCAGACGATGATGAAAGTGGCAATGAGGCGGATTCAGAATCCGAAGTAGGCATGCCAGCCATTCTGATTGGTGAACCAATTATAGCATGTCTCAATAATTCCCCATGTAATACTCCTTCAGAAGATGAAGGTGACTGGGTAATTAATGATAATATTTCTTTCGATTATCCTGCGAGTATTGGGCTGTTTGAATCCATTACGGATGGCTCTCTGCATATGCCCCTACATAAGCCAAGTGCGTCCAATACGCCCATGGAATCCGCAGAAGGAGCCGTTTTAGTGATCCCGCCATCCAAAGAAGGTTAGTTACCGATAATCTCGGTAGAACCCAACCACGGGGACCTACAGTTGCAGATTCAAGTTCAGGTTCAGATACTCCACAGTTCTTCCATTACGCGCAGCCGGCACGTCACATTATGAAGAAAATGGGATATAACTTGAAGCATGGAATGGGCCTGAACTTTGGAAAAGGAAGGCGCAGCTTGATGCGTAATTTTGTCCCAAAGGGAAGCCTGCAAATTACTATGATAGTACACACAGGGTTTGGGTATGTTACCCCCACATCATCAAAAACAGTTCAAGCCAAGGACGATGGATCAATTCCATCACATTCGGCCTCATCCGCCGAGTGGGACTCGGATATCAGTGTAGGAGGAATGTTCGAAGACCTCACTGTCAATATGACTTCAAGCAGTCAATTAGAGCCTACAGAAGCTATTGATGAGGAACCATGGGCCCAACAATTAAACCTCCAGTGGGAAAAGCGATTTGAACTACGCGAACCACCTACTGAAGACAAGTGATGCGGTCAACCTGGGAAGTCAAGATCATCCCAAACCATCTTTATAAGTGAAAGCCTATCACTTATAGAAAAGCAAGAATTGATAATGCTCATAAAAGAGTATATAGACGTCTTCGCATGGAGCTACGAAGACATACCCGGACTTGATCCACAGGTCGCTATGCACCGTCTAAACATCAAGCCTGACGTCAAGCCAGTCAAGCAGCAACAACGTCGGTTTCGCCGAACATTATGGAAGCTATTGAAGCCGAAGTTCACAAGCTCATTGCATGTGGCTTCATCCGGAGGAACAACATCCAGATTGGGTAGCCAACATCGTCCCCGTCCTCAAAAAGAACGGGAAAATATGGATCTGCATCGACTATCGTGATCTCAACACGGCCTGCCCTAAAGACGAATTCCCACTGCCCATCACCGACGTCATGATTGACAACACATGCGGGTTCGAAAGGATGTCTTTTATGGACGGCTTTTCAGGATACAACCGATTAAGATGTATCCCGACGACGAGAAGCATACTTCGTTCCGAATACCATTGGGGGTATACTGCTACACTGTAATGCTCTTCGGACTGAAGAATGCCGGAGCAACCTACCAGCGGGCAATGAGTACGATCTTCCGCGATCATCTCCGAAAAACGGTGGAGTGCTATGTCGACGACATTGCCGTCAAAAGCCGCAACAAGAATAAACATCTTCGCGACCTGAGAACGATGTTCGACATAATGCGGGCTCATCAACTGAAAATGAACCCGACAAAATCCTTCTTGGGAGTGTCAAGTGGCAAGTTTCTTGGGTTTATTGTCACATCAAAAGGGATTCATCTTGACCCAGACAAAGTCAAAGCCATCCAGAGCATGTATCCACCAAGGAACCTCAAAGAGCTCAGGGGCTTGCAAGGCAGGCTGGCTTATATCAGAAGATTCATTGCAAATCTCTCAGGCCGCTGTCAACCGTTCAGCCGACTCATGAAAAAGGGTGCTTCCTTCGTATGGGATCAAGCTTGTCAGGAAGCATATGAAGACATCAAGAGGTACCTCACAAAACCTCCAGTCTTGGTGGCCCCTACATCAGGGAACCCATTTTTGCTTTATGTAAAAGCTCTGGACTACTCCCTCGGTGCCCTCCTCGCTCAAAAGACGACAATGGCCACGAGCAGGCCATTTATTATCTGAGCAGAACTCTTATAGGAGCGGAATCTCGCTACAACCCTATCGAGAAAGAGTGTTTAGCTCTCGTCTTCGCTGTTCAGAAGACACGACATTATTTGGTCGGCCAGACCATACATGTCATCTCCAGAGTAACCCATTGCGTCTTCTTATAACGAAGCCAGGATCATTGAATTCAAGATTGGCTAAGTGGGCACTTTTATTGTCTCAATACGACATGATCTTCACCCCTCAGAAGCGGTTAAAGGCCAGGCCCTTGCAGAGTTCTTGGCTGCTCATCCAGTTCCGGAACATTCAAAACTTCACGAGATATCCTGATGAAGTCTTCGAGTCTTATGCAACCTCAGAAGAGGAAGTGTGGCAGATGTTCTTTGATGGGGCATCGCGAATGAGCTCTAAAGGCAAGATTATTGCCGGAGTGGGGGTTGTGTTTATCTCCCGCAGAACCATGTTCTTCCCAGAGAATTTTCTTTGACAGAATCATGCTCCAACAATGTAGCAGAATATAATGCTCTGCTCATCGGTCTTCAACTCGCCCATGGAATGGGGGTACGCTACCTCGAAGCTTATGGCGATTCAAAACTGATCATCAATCAGGTTAAAGGCGAATACAAAGTCCGCCATGAGAACTTGGTGCCTTATTATCACACGGCCGTTGAATTGCCAACCTATTTGAAGGTTTCTACATCGGGCACGTGTCTCGATCTCAAAATACCAAGGCAGACGCTCTTGCTGCATTAACTACGACACTAGCCTTGCCAGCCGACACCGAGTATCACCTCACAGTCGCAACTCGACATCTTGTATGCTCCAAGCACATGCTAAGAACTCGAGAAGTCTATAATGTCTCCACGGATCTTGAACCAAGAGACTGGCGCTTTTCTCTCATCGACTATGCTTTGCACGGTCTGCTTCCAGACGATCCTAAGGAAGCGGCGTCCATCAGACGAAGGTCTCTCTGGTTCTACTACGATCCGACTTTGAAGACACTTTACCGTCGTTCATATGACGGTGTCCTCCTCCGTTGTCTTCTCATTCAGAGGCACAGGAAGCGCTTAAAGAAGCGCACGATGGCAATTGCGGCGCTCATCAGTCAGGTCAAAACTTAAGGACAGGTTGCACAGACTTGGATACTATTGGCCAACTATGATAGCCGACGCTATCCAATATGCCGAAGGTGTAAAGCGTGTCAAATCCATGCGGATTTCGTACACCAGCCTTCAGAGTTGCTCCACCCGACTGTTGCTTCATGGCCATTTGAAGCATGGGGAATAGATGCCGTAGGGCCAATCAGCCCCTCTTCGACAAAAAGTCACCGGTTCATCCTGACAATAACCGATTACTTCTCAAAGTGGGCAGAGGCTATACCATTAGCCAAAGTCAAAACCTCTAATGTGGTTAACTTCATCAAACACCACGTCATATATCGATTTGGTGTCCCTAGGCGGATCATCCACGACAATGGTCCCCAATTCATAAGCCAAATGTTCTATCGGCTCTGCGATAAATACCGAATTCAGAATGTGGCTTCAACCGCCTACAATCCTGCCGCCAATGGCTTAGCGGAAGCATTCAACAAGACGATCATCAAGCCAAGAAGTTTCTCTCCTCGAATAAGCGGGATTGGGATGAAAAGCTCGGTTAATGTCTCTGGGCCTACCGAACCACGGTTCAGACACCGAAAGGCAATACGCCTTTTTCCCTGGTATATGGGTGCGAAGCGGTCCTCCCATTGGAAATCCAGATGCCATCATTGCGGGTAGCTCTGATTACTAAAGTCACATCAGAAGACAATGATCGGTTGCGTCTTCAAGAGCTCGAAGCCCTAGATGAGAAGCGGCTACAAGCGCAGCAACATATTGAGCTATATCAAGCTCGAATCTCAAAAGCCTTCAATAAGAAGGTCAAATAGAGAGTCTTCCAAAAAGGAGACCTGGTTCTAACCGTCAGACGACCAATGATTATGACGCACAAGACCAAGGGCAAATTTCAGCCTAAATGGGAAGGACCGTTTGTAATAGAAACAGTCTATTCAAATGGAGCATACCGCCTCATACTTCAATGGCAACTTACTCATGATGCCGATCAATGGCAAGTTCTTAAAGAAGTATTATCCTTAATCAAGGATCCTTCTCATGATCAAGTTAACATTACACCTTTGATCAAGATCTTCGTGTCCAAAGTACACACAAAGAGTGCCTTTCTCTTCCTCCAAGTGAGATAATACAACCATAAACCAGTAGGAACCTGGTCACGCATTGGCTGTCCCGAAGGAGAATCAAGGTTATGCATATATTAACCAGATAATCTGACATCCTTAACGATAAGGATAGAGGAAAATGTTGGCCTGTAAGCCAACATAAGTCCTCGACAACTCATCATGCTGAGGGGAATAGCATGGCTAGCCCAACCCAAACGGTAGTTGGTAAAGGCATATCAAACCCGTTGATAGCTGGGGGTTTGCTAAAAATCCCAAGGGACCTGTTCCATTTGATTCCCTCTCCAAATCACTTACCAATTCTCATCCATAGAATGTAAGACCACATATATAAATTTCACTGTTACATTAACATTAAACCTATGACAGTGATTCCCTCGTTTCTCCTGTGAGAACGAGACCTCCAAAATCACTTATCAATTCTCATCCATAGAATGGTAAGACCACATATATAAATTTCGCTGTTACGTTAACATTAAACCTATGACAGCAATTCCTCGTTTCTCCCCGTGAGAACGAGACCTCCAAAGTCACTTACCAATTCTCATCCATAGAATGGTAAAGCCACAAATATATTCCGCTGTTACGTTAACATTAAACCTATGACAGTGATTCTCTCGTGAAAACGAGACCTCTTCCTAAATTCCATTACCAATTTTTGAAGCTTGGTGGCGTCTCAATCGGTTATGTCATTGCAACCTCTGAACCAGCAGACAGCTAAGTCTCAATTCCGAGCCCTGTTGACATTTACAAAAGACAGGTCTCGATACTTGTTGACATTTACAAAAGACAAGTATCACCAATTTTTGAAGCTTGGTGGTGTCTCAATCGGTTATGTCATTGCGACCTCTGAACCAGCAGACAGCTAAGTCTCAATTCCGAGCCCTGTTGACATTTACAAAAGACAGGTCTCGATACTGTTGACATTTACAAAAGACAAGTATCACCAATTTGAAACTTGGTGGCGTCTCAATCGGTTATGTCATTGCGACCTCTGAACCAGCAGACAGCTAAGTCTCAATTCTGAGCCCTGTTGACATTTACAAAAGACAGGTCTCGATACTTGTTGACATTTACAAAAGACAAGTATCACCAAATTTTGAAGCTTGGTGGCGTCTCAATCGGTTATGTCATTGCGACCTCTGAACCAGCAGACAGCTAAGTCTCATTCTGAGCCCTGTTGACATTTACAAAAGACAAGTCTCGATACTTGTTGACATTTACAAAAGACAAGTATCACCAATTTTTGAAGCTTGGTGGCGTCTCAATCGGTTATGTCATTGCGACCTCTGAACCAGCAGACAGCTAAGTCTCACTCCGAGCCCTGTTGACATTTACAAAAGATAGGTCTCGATACTTGTTGACATTTACAAAAGACAAGTATCACCATTTTTTGAAGCTTGGTGGCGTCTCAATCGGTTATGTCATTGCGACCTCTGAACCAGCAGGCAGCTAAGTCTCAACTCCAAGCCCTGTTGACATTTACAAAAGACAGGTCTCGATACTTTTCGATCCAACACGGACGGTGTCAGGCTTGGTGGCGTCTCGACAGTAAGTCATTGCGACCCTGAACTGACAGATACCCAAGTTCATTATCCAAACCCAACAAGGATTATGTTCTCAAGTGTTTACAATACAACTTTGAAAGGACAATCCAGCAAACGAAACAAGTCAGAGACTCGACAGGGAGTCAAAACAAAAAGAAAGATTTTCATTGATTCCAAAGGATGAGATACATGGAGGCAATATACAAACGACCTACAGGCACACACTGTAAGATCTGAGCGCTCTCCAAGGAGTCCAGCCTCGTCCTCCTGTCATCAGCAGCCTGGGCAAGCGCTTGCGACCTCAGCTCAGACTCATTGAAATCCATTGCCTGGTCAGACGAGCTTCAACCTCCGCCAAAGTTGCCTTCTGTGACAATCCCTGCTGTGAGAGCTCTTCATTTTGAGCCTTGAGCTGCTCAAGCCGCGCAGTTCTTCAAGACGCACTGGTTTAGCCTTGGATAAAAGAAGATTTGCTTTCCTGATCATTTCCTCAGCCTTCCCAATCTTGTCTTCAGCGTCAAGAAGAGCACTGGTGGAGGCGTCAATCGCACTTCCGACCTCTGCCTGCCTTGTTTCCAAGGATTTCAAGTCAGAAGAGATAGCCTTAGCAGCTTGAGCGGCAAGCCGAGCCTCGTGCTTTGAGCGACAACGACGCGCGAACCGCTCATCAACTAAAGACTCCAGGTCCGAACAGCGGAGACGCGCGCCATTCCTCTACATCCTTCTCAAATTCATCCACAGAGTTCCAAAGCGGTAGCCTGGTGATACCCTCAAAATCCCGAATACTTCGAGCCACGGGAGAGGACCACCTTTAACTTTGAGAACGGCATAGTCGAACCCTTCAAAACCAGGTCGATGGTTCGCCCTAAACCTTTATAAAAGCTATCGATGAGGTCACCTATATAATCGTTCTCAACCTCAGCCACTTCTGGTTAGAGAGGTAACCTCAGAGAAAATCCACTAGCCTGGTCGACACTATCGTGGAAGAAGCAATGGGAACATCAACAGCAGGACAGATTGTCAGTGATCTCTGTGGAGTCTTCATGGAAATCAGTGCGCTAGCCACCGAGGTAGGGGTGGGCTGGCAACCATCTCCTGAACAGCAGGCTCAACCACCAGAGTTGGGGAAATAGGGCTTGTAATCACCCTCAGCTCCGCACTTGGCAAAATTGTCGGCACCTCATCGTTGATATAGTTGGGAGTGAGGACACCTCCGGAAACTGCTGCCCTTCAACCTCGGGTCCTCGGCTGACTTGGGCCGATAAGAAGGCAGGTCGCCGTACAGCGCATCCAGCACAGCAGCATCCGCCGCGGTCGAAGCGCTCATGTCACCCCTTGACCCTTCGGGAAAATCTTCTGGCTCTCTAAAGCTGATGCATCTTGAGGCCGAACACCTGTA
>JAVJIF010022107.1:0-47592 GCA_038442645.1 Agave tequilana
CGAGACTTCAGCGAGGAGGATATGGGAGATCCTTGAGAGCAAATACCCGATCAAGACCATTGAGAATTGCTTGTACCTCAAGAGGATGCTTTATCGCTTCCATTGAAAAAAAAGAATCTCGATGGGTGAACATATGAACAACTACACAAAGTTTCTTACGGATTGGCTAATGCGGATGTGGGAGAGAGTTAGTTAGCCACTTCCCTTCCCTACCTCGCCCCGCCATCTGTGGGACCCACGCGGCGTTTTCTGCCTTAGCCTCTAATTAATCAATTAACCCGGGTCTTAATGATCTCAAGCAATACGCTAATACTTGATTAAGGAGAAAAAAATTAACGGAGGGAGGGAGACACGTTAGAGTGAGATGGCAGCCCGATCGCGGCCACGCGTAATGGGTCCTTGGCCACGCCGCTACCGCGTCTCCGGCGGGTTGTCTTCGATTGGCACGTAGAAGATGCTCCCTCACCGTCCAAGGGGAACAACTGCCGATTTTGGACGGGCTTGACTTCCCCCAGCTTAATTGAAATCGGTCAACCAAATCTGACATAAAGTTAAAAACTCTAATTTTTTTTGAGAAAAAAACGATGAACCATATTGTCCCCCATGTTTCATTAACAAACTTTTAACGAAACATCTCAAAAAAAAATCAAAAGTCCACGACTGCAGCCTTGCTAGAAGCACACGCAGGTGCGGAGGAGAGACGCAAAAATACAAAAAATCAAGAGAAAGTCTGTCGCCACCATCCTGAGACAAAATCAGATATAACCTGCAATCAGACAGAACATCTGAGAAAACCAAAACTCAGGATGCCGAGCTACCAACGATCACATGTAATCCATGTCACTGTCCTGTCAACTCTATCCTTATACATATGAATAGAAAGGATCCTTATACGATTGATTGAGTATAGCAATTGGTGGTAAAAGAAGTTGAATGGGTCCTTATACGTATGAATAAAATGGATCAAGGAGGAGTAAGTGTTGGCCCAAAGGCCCATCACTCTAGTTTTGATGATGATCAACTCATATAGTTATAGTACTAATGATCTTGTGTTTAATTAGTGACAGATTTATGATCAAGATCTTAGTAGGTGCATAGCTTCAATAAAGGATTTAAAGTCAAGTTTGGAGCTAGCACGGTGTGATCCAAGAGCTTTTGGATCATGTTTGGACCAAGTCAAGAAGATGAGAAGACTTCAAGTGAAGAGCTTCAAGATCAAGACTTGTGTCTAGGTTTGTTTTTATAAGATTTGTTTTAGAATAAAATGTAAAGGATAGAATAGTTGGTGGATTGCTCAAGTATATATACACACACACACACCTCTTGATTTAGTTTGTTTTAGAAAAGATTTTACTTTGGAAAATACCGTTTGGTTTTGGTTTTCAAGTTTATATGTTTTAACCAAAATCATGTTTAGATCTTAATGTCAAAAACATAGATATATCACCATGTTTGTGTAGTGAATCATATCCATACACACTATGCTTCAAATGAGTTTAAATATCTTGTTTTTGTATTTGGTGAAGTTTTTAGAAAAACAAGTTTTGAAAAATCTACTTTGGAAATACAGTTTTTCATTTGAGCCAATTTTTCCTAGTTACAAAAATAGTCCAAATTATTTGTAACATGCCTTAATTTTGTGCAAGCATGTTTGTTTATCAAAGTATATTGGTAAAACTATTTTTGTAGATTTTCTGTGAATTTATGGGATTTTATTTCAACCAAAAGACCAAGTTTTTAATCCCTTATCAGTTCTGTCCTGGCTTCAGCCGGTCGACCGGGACGGTCGACCGCAGTTGAAGTCGGTCGACCGACGTGCACAGACGTGCACGCCTTTGTGCACTGGAGGGCCGGTCGACCGACCCGGTCGACCGCCAGAGAGCTTCTGCTCTCTGGAAAGCCCCGGTCGACCGGCAGAGAGCTCTGCTCTCTGTTCCAGTCTCGGTCGACCGAGCGGTCGACCGTTGCTCCAACGGTCAGAAAAAATGACCGTTGGCGGTCGACCGGCCGGTCGACCGGCAGTTCTGACAGACCCCAACGGCTAGTTTTTCTAACCCTATAATTTGGGGGTTTGGGCATTGTTTTTCTCCAAGATTTTTAGTGGGTTTTGAGCCAGTTTTTCCTACTTCATTAAAAGAGTTTTTTCCACTAAATTGAGAGCTAATACTTCCAATCAAAAGGGGAGTTTATCAAGAGTGTTAAAAGTGATTTTCCTTGAGTTTTTCCTCCATCATCTCTTTCCTTGTTTTCTCACACAACACTTGAGCCATCCATTGCTATATCTACCTATAGGGTTTTGTTGTGAGAGGATTTTAGGTGATCAAGAGTTGTGATCACCAAAGTTCCATCATTTGCTTAGGAGGGCGGACGTGTGTGTTCGCGGTTGTTTCGAGTCGTGTGTGGACTCGGTGTTTGAGGTGCGGCCTCGCGAGCTTGTGGGGCTTGCGGTGTGTACGGGACTAGAGAGTCCGATAGCTTGTAGGTGTTGCGGCACCGAGTGATCCGGGGATCGATTATAGTGGAAATCCTTCGTGTGTCGAAGGCGGGGATGTAGAGCTGTAAATCACCTAGAGGGGGGTGAATAGGTGATGCTAATCTAATGGTCACTTAATGACAAATAATGCGGAATTAAAACTATTATGACCTAAACTAACAATCTTAAACTAAACACCACGTACAACACAAGAGTGTAGCCGAATTCCCCATGAAGGGCTCTGGACTAACTCCTCTAGATTCCCCTAGATAAGGGTTGAGGTGCCGCGTTGGCTCTCTTGGTTAAATACAAGTGTTAGCAAACAAACCCAGCATATATATCAATTAAGCACAAAGGTATATCATGCATATAAAGATAAAGACAAGCTAAGTATGCAAGATATAAACAAGGAATAGAGAGAGTGAGCAATCGCAAACCAAGGGATTTGTTTCGAAGTTCGAGCACACTTGCTCTACATCCCCGCCTTCGACACACGAAGGATTTCCACTATAATCGATCCCACCGGATCACTCGGTGCCGTAACACCTACAACGAGTTCCCACTAGAACTCCTTGGACTCTCTCTAGTCTGTACACACCACAAGCCCACCGGCTCGCCGAGGCCGCACCTCAAATAAAGAGTTCACACACGAACTCGAAACCACCGCGAACACACTTGTCCGCCTCCTCAAAGGACAAAGTAGAACTTTGGTGATCACAACTCTTGATCACCTAAAATCCTCTCACAACAAACTCCCTATAGGGTAGATATAGCAATGGATAGCTCAAGTGTTGTGTGAGAAAACAAGGATGAGAATGGTGGAGGAAAACTCAAAGAAATCTTCTTTTAACACTCTTGATAAAAACTCCCCTTTTATTGGAAGTATTAGCTCTCAATTTAGTGGAGAAAACTCTTTTAATGAAGTGGAAAAAACTGGCTCAAAGTCTACTAAAAATCTTGGAGAAAAACAATGCCCAAACCCCCAAATTTATAGGCTAAGAAAACTAGCCGTTGGGGTCTGTCAGGCCTGTCGGACGACCACCCGGTCGTCCGGCCAACGGTCATATTTCAGACCGTTGTGCCATCGGTCGACCGGCCAGCCGACCGAGGCCAGAATACAGAGAGCAAGTCTCTCTGTCCGGTCGGCCGCCTGGCCGCCCGGGGCCTTTCCAGAGAGCAGAGCTCTCTGGACGGTCGACCGGGTCGGTCGACCGGCCCTCCTGTCAGAACTGGCGTGCACGTCTGTGCACGTCGGTCGACCGCCCGGTCGACCGGCTGAAGCCAGATCAGAAAACTTAGGGATTTAAAACTTGGTCTTTTTGGCTAAAACAAAATCCCATAAATTCACAAAAAATCTACAAAAATAGTTTTGATGTTATACTTTGATAAACAAACATGCTTGCACAAAATCAAGGCATGTTACAAATGTTTTGAACTATTTTTGTAACTTGAAAAATATGGCTCAAACTAAAACAGTATTTTCCAAAACTTGTTTTTCCAAAACTTCACCAAATACAAAAACAGATATTTAAATAACTTTTAAAGCATAGAGTGTATGGATATGATCCACTACACAAACATGGTGAAATATCTATGTTTTTGACATTAAGCTCTAAACTTGATTTTGGTTAAAAGGCAAGAATATAGGAAATTCAAGTTTACATGTTTTAACCAAAAGAATCAAAACGGTATTTTCCAAATTGAAAATTCTTTTCTAAAACAAACTAATCAAGAGTGTGTGTGCATGGTATACTTGAGCAATCCACCAACTATACTATCCTTTACATTTTAACTAAAACAAAATCTTCTAAAAAACAAACCTAGACTCAAGTCTCCATCTTCTTGAAGTCTTCACTTGAAGCCTTCTTGACTTGGTCCAAACATGGTGCTAGCTCCAAAATATGGCTTGAAATTCTTTGCTGAAGTTATGCACCTACTAAGATCTTGATCATGATTCTGTCACTAATTAAGCACAAGATCATTAGTACTATAACTACATGAGTTGATCATCATCAAAACTAGAGTGATGGGTCATCGGGCCAACAAGAGCAAGTGTGCTCGAACCTCGAAACAAATCCCTTGTGTTTGCGATTGCTCTTTCTCTCTCTCCCTTACTTGTTTATATCTTGCATGCTATTATTGTGCTTATCCTTACATGCTTGATATTCATATTGTGCTTAATTGATATATGCTGGGGATTGTTTGCTAACACTTGTATTCAACCAAGAGAGCCAACGCGGCACCTCAACCCTTATCTAGGGGAATCTAGAGGAGTTAGTCCAGAGCCTTTCACGGGGAATTCGGCTACACTCTTGTGTTATACGTGGTGTTTAGTGCAATAGTTTAGTTTAGGTCATATAAGTTTTTAATTCCGCATTTAGTGACCATTAGATTAGCCATCACCTATTCACCCCCCCTCTAGGTGATTTACAGTAAGGACTGTTCATTCAACATTAGACCAAGTAATCTTGTCAAGAGAAATACAATGATTTATTAACTCGGCAATCAAGCAAATTTTGGAATGTTGGTAGAGAGCTTGCTTCTATTTATAAAAAGCGCATTTTTAAGAATGTTTGATGATCAGAGTTGGAAGAAGGTGTTCTTGGCAAACATCAAGATTTATAATAATTAGAGGATAGACGAGTAAAATATTTTAAAAAGTGAAAAAAAACACACTGTTGAATCTCAGCCAAAGATCTTGAGCGCAACGTTACCATGGTCGCAGTTTATTGTGAGGACCGCGATCAGGTCACATTATTTTTTTGTGAGGATTGTTATCATGGTCGCAGTATTTTTGTGAGGACTACTTCCGTGATTGCAGTTTTTTATGTGAAGACTGCAATCATGGTCATAGTATTTTTGTGAGGACTGTTACCATGATCGCAGAGCCAGCTGAAAGAGTTCTCTTAGCTGGCGGCTGAGATACAGATACCTTATATATATATATATATATATATATATATATATATATATTATATATATATATATAATATATATATATATATATATATATATCGATCCGATGAGAAAGCTAACTTAGGTGAGTAGATAAGAAGAGATCACAGAAGCCATTAGATTATCTTTTGGGTAGTTAAGAATAGTTTTTGGGTTTTAATTTTATTTCCTCCAAATCTAATCCCAATTACTTAGAAACTAATCTGACGGTTCCTATACTCCTTTCTCATCTTTTCACGTAAGCTAGCTTTCTCACTGGATTACTACTACATATATAAATGTGTGTGTGTGTGTAGAGAGAGAGAGACTTGTGTCCTTCCAAAAGGATTTAAGCCCGAATCCTTACAACTCAAATACCCACATCCCACATTCGAATACAAGATCCATTCCGTTGAAGTTATCTATATTATTTCAAGTATTTATAAACCAAAAATCAAGTGTTTTGAATGCGAATGCGTTTTTCCCATGCATCAAGTAGGAAAAAACGGGCGGCCTAAATAGGGAGTTGGTTAGTTTAACGGTGTAGAATATTTTAAACCAAACAAAATTTGGTTTGTAGGGGTTTTTAAATGTTTAGATCATAATGAAATGGTCGGATCGAGAATTTGTATGTCTAAAAACATAAATCTAACTAACTCACTACTTTCGGCCGTCCATTTTGCGTCGCTTGATGAATAGGCAAAAAGTATTCAAAACACTTGATTTTTGGTTTATATATACTTGAAACAATATAGATCAACTTCAACGGAGTGGATCTTGTATTCGAATGTCGGAGGGTTGAATTTGAGTGGAAAGGATTCCGGCTCAAATCCTTTTGGAATGACACAAGTCTCTGTAACGTCCCGATCCCGCGGGTACGGAGACATTACTGCGACGTATATACGTAGGTCAAAATACCCTCACGTATATACGCTAAGCATCAGTGCAAGCAGGAATCAGAGTACAGAAGCACAGTGGTAATATACAGTCCAGCAATAATAACACAAGTATGCAGTTATCACAAGGCATGATATAATATCTCAAGAATATATGATCACTAAGAAGCACAAAAGCAAGATGTACAATATGAAATACAGGAATGTACTCACGAGTAGTAAGATGAAAATCTCGAGAGCCGATCATGAGGATGCTAGAAGAAAGAGGGTCCGGACAGACAACTGCTAATCTACGCTCCCGCTGCGCCACTCTGATCAGGTACAGTAAGGCCGCCACGGTCCAGACTCCAGGATCTGAACATGAGAATTCAGGATTGTCAGATGTAACCCTACGAGTACATATAATGAAGCCAGATGGCGTGCATAACAGGTATACGTGTACATGATCAAGTGATGTGATCCAAGTATGCAGGTACAAGTAATAACAAATAACATAAGAGAATTTAAAGGAATGACAGTAAATCATATATAAACTCAGAGGATGCGACATGAGATATATGGTATATAGATAAGGGTTTCCTTATTTGGATTGTCCCCTTGACGTATCAGTCCCGTGAACCCATAATCTGAGCTTGAACAACTAGTTTTGTCCATACTTGTATTTATCGCATGTTTAACTTATTTACCGCATGTACCTATGCTCTTCATACTGCCTTCTATGCATGTTTTCAGATTCATCGTTATATATGATTTACTGTCATTCCTTTAAATTCCCTTATGTTATTTGTTATTACTTGTACCTGCATATTTGAATCACATCATTAAGATGAACGATTCATTTACATGATCGCTCCTATATAGTTTTCTCACGATCTTCGTGTGAGAAAGTTTCTCACACGAAGACCTCTCTCTCTCTCTCTCCATATATATATATATATGTAATACCCCGTTCCCGGAATACGTACTTAGTTGCGTATTCAGATTTTCGGTCGTATTTTTCGATTTGTTTCCTGTATTTATTCTGTATTATGAATTCCTTATATGACTGTTTTGTCTTGGATTTGGATTCGTGGATTCGGAGTCAGCCCTAGTCTGAACCGATGGCCCGATCCTAGAGTATTACTCGATTTAGACATTCTGATAATTAGAATTGACCGATTTTAGTTTTAAATGTCATTTTCAATATTATATTTTTCTATGATTTTTTAGATTTTTCTGGAATTAAAATGAAAGTCTTCAAAACCGTGTCGGCCAGTGCCGCTGACCGATTCCTGGATTTTTAATTCTCAAACAGTTCGGAATTCCATAATGGTCCTTTAGGCTTTATTCCTTAGAATCATATTTTCTACCTACATTCTTTTTCTGAGGATTTTATGATTTTATGAAAATTCCAACGGAGTCGGTAAATTATTGATTCCAGGATTTTTAGTTTTAAAACTATAAAGTATTTCTTCAAACGGATTTCACTATTGGTCTTTATATATTATTATTGATTTTTGGTAATTATTTCGGGTCATTCCGAGATACTTGAATTTCGGACGATTCCGGTATTTTTCCCGAAAGGTTTCCGCATCCGCAACTGAATCCCGGAATCCGCCACTTCCATTATTTTCATCTTCTTTCCCAAGAAAATATCTTCTCATTATAATTTCTTTTTCCTTTTCCTTTTCCTTTATTTCTTTCCTTCCTCCACTAACCAAAGCCTTTCCAATTTTCCAATAATTCCAAAATTCCAACAACTTCCACTCACTTCCACCAACTTCCACAAATATCTCTTTCTCTCTCTCCTCCATGGCCGGCCAAGTGGCCAAGAGAAGGACACTCACCTCACCACCCCACTTTGCAATTAAGCCCTCCCCTTTTATTTAATTGCATCCCCTTTACAAAATCCAAATCCCATATATACCTTTCCTTTCCCATTTTCATTTCTCTTTTCACTTCATCACTTCTCTTCACTTCTTCTTCCTCCTCTCCCTTGGTGACCACCGCACCTCCACCGGCGCCTCCGGCCACCCCGTCGCCGGCGAGGACTCCTCCCAACTCGGCCAAGCTCCACCTCCTCCATCACCAACAACAACTTCTCCATCTCCTTCTTCCTCAAGGATCATCACCACTCTACCTTTCCTCTTCCTCTCCATCATCAATTTGGTGAGTAATCTTCCTCATCTAGACTTGATTTATTCTTAGTATGTTTGTATTTTCATATCTTGTACAAATATGTCTTCAATTCCATGATTAATTAGTCATCAAACCAAAACCCTAGAAATCTGTTCTGTTTGCTGTTTTCCCACGATTAGTCGACTAGACCTAGATATTAGTCGACTAACTTATTCTGTCCTGTGAAACACAATTCTAGGAACACAGTATTAGTCGACTTACCTTAGTTCCCAGTCGACTAGAAACCTTGATTAGTCGACTACTCCCTTGACCCTAGTCGACTAACTTTTCCTGAACCAAACCTTAACTCTCTGTATCACAGTATTAGTCGACTTAGCCTAACTATCAGTCGACTTGTCATGTCTGTTAGTCGACTACCCCTATGACCCTAGTCGACTAACTTTTCCTGAATCAGAATATCAACTCTCTGGAACCCAGTATTAGTCGACTATACCAGACTGTTAGTCGACTAACCCCTTTATTAGTCGACTACTCATCCTACCCTAGTCGACTAATTCTGTCTGTTTGTTACAGTTATTTACCTTCTCAAACTTGGATCTTATACTTGGTTTATATGTTGTATATTATACTTCTTGACTTGTATCTTGACTAACATCATCTTCACTTCTCTCTTTCTCTCTCCTCTTCACTCTACATATATATATCATAGTTTATGGCGTGCCCCGGATTTCGTGGATTTCGGCTCTTTCGGTATTTTGGAGTTTAGGCGAGTATTCTCACTCGCTACTTTCTTGTAGGCGAGTAGTCTCGCTCTTCTCTTATCTCTATTTGAGTTTCCAGTTTCGTCGGAACGATAAGTATTTCATTTCCTATTTTCATGTATTTGATTCCATGTCTATATATATCTTTTGATGCTTTTTACCATGCGTGGCCGACCCTTCGTGGTCGTTGACTTCTAGATTTCTGCTATGTTATCATTGCCATGTTATTGCCTCAGGCATATCAGTTGCATACTTACTTTTAACACATGTATATCACCTGACATCTAGAGTGTTATCACCTGACCACCTGACATACTACTATTTGGCTAGACCCTCTTGGTATGACCTGACTTACCCAGACTATTATCAATCTCTTGACATAACTTACCACCTGATTATTATCAATCTCTTATATGTTTGGTTGCTTATTCATTATCACCATCCTATCATGCTATCACCTTACACCCAGCATGATAACTTGACTTGTGATTATTACCTTTACGGGAACTTGACCTTATTATCTTGTATCATGATCAGTGACCTGTTTCCTGCTTTACATGCAGTGACCTGACTATATAGTACCTATGTACTCCTAATTTCCTGATCATGCCTAATTCCTGATTATTCCCGTAAAGTGATAATTAAACTATTGAATCTTAAATGGACCAACTTGTATTGGGTCGGGGGAAATATGCGGATATCGATATGTGTTCGTGTTTACAGTGGCATTAGGTTGTGCACTATATCCGGTCTGACCTGTGGTACTCCAGGGGACCGAGGGGAGAGCTGGCTCCCTTATTCCTGATTGATAAGGGCATACATAAGTCCCTCCTGTTTAGCCTTGCGGCTGGCTTCCGTTTCCATGCAACGGAACAATCCTGGACCGTGGTCCCGGGCATGCACGGGACCCACTGTAAACATAGTACGTTGATACCCCCGCTAGTTTCCAATAACAACCTTGTTTTACTCGGATATGGATCTATGTGCGTTGGGACGCTAGTTCACATAGCTAGATATCAGGGTAAGACGAGTAATAATAAGTGTCATAATAATCGGCTCTTTAAGTTGTAAGTAGAGGTATGTGGAATGGGACGCATACTAAAGCCTGCAACTTAAACGGCTATGAATCTGTGATGTGCCTTACCATATTTGTTGTATTGGTTTTATTCGGATTTCCTGTTTTATGATTATTATGCCATACCTGTTCATGCCTGCTCTAACCTACCTGCCTCCTGAGTATTTCCTACTTGATATCATTTCTTATATACTTCATTTGTGTTCTAACCCTCCTGTCTTCTGTACTTGACACTTGTGCTCCTCCTGACTCGCCACCTGGCATCCATATTCCTACTCGCCTGGGGAGTTTCACTGACTCCCCTGGATTCTCATGTCCAGGTTTCGGAGCTCGGAGCGTAAGGATCTCCCCCGTTACTGCTCAGAGTGGCGCAGCGGTAGCGTGGATCTCCAGCCGACCGTCCAGAGCCACATCCTTCCAGGCCCCCTGTATGCCTCTCGAGTTTCCTCTTAGCAAACTCGTGAGTGCCCTTTTTCTATTTACTCTTGTACTTTTCCTTGTATACCTGCATGTGAGCTCCCTTTTGTACCATTCGCATATGTATATCTTTGTACTCTCGCATTTGCGCATATCTGTGATGTATTATTATTGTAATATTCATCACCTCTGGTGATAACTCTGTAATTGTATGTATATATGTGTTGGAATGTATAATGCACCATTTGCTTCCGTACTCTGATTCTTGTCTGTACTGATGCTTAGCGTATATACGGGAAGGTACTTCGGACTTACGTATATACGTTGCAGTGACGACCCCGTATTCGCGGAATCGGGGCGTTACAATATATATATATATATATATATATATATATATATATATATATATATATATATATATATATATATATATATATATATATATATATATATATATGGAGAGAGAGAGAGAGAGGTCTTCGTGTGAGAAACTTTCTCACACGTGTGTATATATATATATATATATATATATATATATATATATATATATATATATATATATTATGGAGAGAGAGAGAGGTCTTCGTGTGAGAAACTTTCTCACACGAAGATCGTGAGAAAACTATATAAGAGCGGTCATGTAAATGAATCGTTCATCTTAATCTACATATTTTATTTAGTCTACTAATTAAAAATCATGCGATCCGAGTCTACCCATGTAACAAATGGTTGCAAAACATACATTATATTTACCGTAGAATTAAGATGTCATTTGATACATGGGTAAAAAGGCTCATGATCCCGTGACTTTTTATTGGTAGCTTAACTAAAGTATGTACATCAAGATGAACGGATCGGATCATTTACGAAATTGCTCCTATATGATTTTCTCACGAAGCTTATTTTGAGAAAGTTTCTCATTTGATTAGTTCTAAAATAACTCGGACCGGGCATTTTGTTTATAAGAATAAGTTTGAAACTGATTGGATATAAGAATATTAATCAAGTTTCAAACTTAATGAGGGTAAGGAATGATTTTCCGCCACTTATATTTTGTTAGATTAGATTTTAAAGAGAAGTAATATTAATATTCAATAGATGATGTCTAGGAGAATCAAATCTGAAAGCCAAAATAATTGGGTGTTAGGGAATTTTCTCTGTAGCTACCTGAGTGCTATGGTGCCCATACATTGTGCCGATTAATAACTTAATAGATAATTAAGCTAATAATAAAATGGTCCCAAAAGCAAGGGAGGAGAAGTTGGCATGGGAATATTATTTTATACCACTTCCCTCACATTAATTATACTTAATTACGGCTTCAAGCTGGGGTCCATATATATAATATTCTCTCTAATGTATTACTAGTCTTTAATTAACTTATGATCGATGAGGGATCGAGTTAGACTGATGTTCAAAGTAACCAACAGATCACCCATCATAAATTAAAATTATATTATTTCCCCCTCCTCCTGACCTTGAGCACTGACAATAGGGCCACAATCATGTCAACTTGTATTCTCCATTCTCCAGTGGGTCGGGTTCTCGAAAGGAAATATAAAAAAATAAGAATAAAAAATTTGTTCAAGCTTATTGTTTGTTTCGGTTATCAAACAGAGCCAATTTTTACTAATCTAAACAAAGAAAACACATTTTCACAATTATGTGCAAACACAATAGGAACATTAAATTCTTAAGAAGCGAGCAACACGGCAATTTTCGATTTAGAAATTAGATTAGGCAATCTTCTTATTTTAAGAAAAGAGATATTATTGTCTTAAACTTGAATTATTAGGCTATAAATCATTACAAAAATCAATTAAATTTATTGAACCTGAAAAAACAAGCTCATATCAGTTTATTGAACTTTTTATGAGCTTTGTCTAAAATTTGAATCAAGCCAAGCTTGTATAAGCCACTAGTGAGCTGAGCTCCAACACACAGCCAATCGAGCCGAACCTACCTACCATAGCAATTCACAACCCGAGGAAAACGGCACTGTAACATGGTTCAATTGAAAAGATTGAATACATAGGGCCCGAACTGAAAAAAAAACACACGCTGTTGACCTAACACTACGAAAGAGGTGGCTTCAGGTGGGCCCTACAATGCAGGAGGTTGAATTTGGAATCGTGAGTATAAAACAGGAGCGAGACGAAAGATGCAACAAGCTGCTGATTAATTTAATTGGAACAGCAAGAAGCTGCTGATTAGTTTAACTGGAAACAAAAGCTGCTGATTGGATGCGCAAATACACCATATATAACATTCTTCTCCGTAACTATAAATACGCACCATTCTTCTTCTTGATTATAAATATATACCATTTCTTCCCCCTGGGTCTCAGACTCGCATAGAGCTCCTTCCCCACAGAGACTCTTTTAGGCTTGAAATACATGGGAAGAATGTCTGAGGTTGGAAGCTGTATCAAAAATACTGCAGTTAGATTGAGAGTTCTTCTTCTCACTGTGGTTACCATCTCTCTTCCCTTGCACTCTCTGTTTTCTCTTTTGATTCTTTGCACAATTCGCTTGTTTTGTTCCATTTGCTTCATTTCAAAGTTAATTAATTAGAAATCTCCTTACTAATTTTCATCAGATCTCTAAAGCAACTAATGCAAGAGGCGCCGATGAAGAAGCAGCCACAAACTCAGGCTCGCAGCAGCCTGCTCAAGATCATATGCTCAAACTCTGTTTCAAGCTTGCAGTTCTGATTCTGGGGCTCTCGTCCACTGCTTTCTACGGCCTGCTTTCAGCGAATCTTGGCGAAAAGACAGCAGAAACTCGCTTGCTATTCAAATTACTCATCAGTTTGTTGTCGACGGTGGTATTTTGCGGAATGGCTATGCTCTTGCTCATCCCTATTTGTCATCGCAAAAGAACTCGTTGCCTTTTTATACTTCTCAAGGTTATTTGCATCGCTGCATTTTTATTGTTCCTCGTGTCCGTAGTTCTTACTCTCAACTTAATTCTAAGAACCGTGTGATTGCTGCTATTACTAATTGTTTTAATTTTCTTTGAAACTCAATGTAAAACAGAGTTATCCTCTTTTATGTTTTTTTTTTTCTTGAGTGGAATATATCTATATTAATTTGGTTTGAAATTTCATGTGTAAACTGTTGGCCTTGAAAAGTCTTTAAACATCTTAAATCCTACTGTTGTTATTGAATTAAGGAACTGAGGTTTAAGCTCTTTGCCCTTAATTTTGTTTAAATTTCATGTGTCTTATATTTATATATGCTGATCACATTAATTTTTTTTCTGTTAAGATTATTTAATTGATTCTGTGTGTAGATAATCAATTATGTAGTAAATGGTTAACAGTTAGTCCTCCGGTTGTAGAGTTGGGCTGACTCAGAAGGCCCAATAGTAACCGGGCCTGTGCTAAGGGAGATTTATTTAGTAAACAGGTCTTTGTGCTCTCTTTAATTGCATATTGAACCCCTACAAAACTTGCTATTTGAATGAGCTCCGATAGCTTCTAATAATAAGTAGCAATCAGGCTATGTGATTATAAATAGAATTAGAAAGTTTGTAGGGGGGAATATGAAATCATTTAATTTAATAATAATAGAAGTCCACATAGAATTTGTCGCATGACTGGACGCAGTCAAAAGGCCCAATCTGAGCTGAGATCATCTATGCTACAATCTTGTTTTAACTAACTCTTCTTTTTATTTTTCTCACGAGTTTGCCTAAACTTTTTCTTCGAATACATATTCGAACACATATATTTCAAATACATTATAATGTAATATTTTGGTTAAATAAGTATATATATAGTTTCCACATGGTGCAAAAGTTTTAGAAACATTAGAGTTTAACAAAACAAATTTAAGATAGAACTGATCACATATGCAAGGTAGCGTTGAAATTAATAACAAAAAAATATATATGAAAGTTTAGGGAAAAGTTTATTATGAAATAATTATAAAAAAATATTTCAAGTGCATTAGAGTTGCCACGAAGTGGGCAGTAGCGGGAGGCGGTTCTTGCAAAGTCACGACTGGACCCCAGAGGGGTTGAGGAGATGGCGTGGAGCCCTCCATTGATTAGAATATGACAATTCGAAGGTGCGGTTTCAGTAATTAATTAAAAGAAAAAGGCCGCCGATGGCGACAGGCACGACTACCCTTTTGAATATTATAAATCATTAAAAAAAAAAGAAATACAAGAATTTGGTTTCGGGGAAAGAAAACCCTAAGTGATCGTAGAGATCAGAGAGAGAGAGAGGGACCAAGTTCTTGCTATCGCCGCCATCTCCAGTTGCATCTCCTCTGAATTTTTGGGAGCGATCCGATCGATTTGCTGCCAATTCGTTAGAGGTCTGATGGCGTTCTCAGGTTAGTTCCTTTTCCCTTTTGATGATTGAATTCGAATGAATTATTCTGATGTTTGTTAGTAATCTGTGTAGATAACACGGAGAAGGGGGAGGAGGTGACCATGGACATCGAAAGTCGTGGCATCGTCTACGGAAGAAGCAGTTGTCAGTTGTTGGAAAAGGAATCGTCGTTGCCGAACGAAAGATCAAATCTTGGCGGTGATGCCGAATCGAAGACGAAGCGTCCGTGTGTCCATCACAAACTGGGAATCATATGTTTGTGAAACTGGAAGGGAAAGATGTGAATGGAATCGTGGTGGCTCCGGCTTCGATCAGGGGAAGATTGATGGAGTACATGGTTAGTTTTTCTCGAACCCAACCTTCAGTCTCAAAGTCTATCTGCATCTGAGAACATCTGATTTGAATGATCATAACTCCCTACAAAACTTCTACAATCAACTTTACTGAACTTGTGATTCCTTTCATGGACATGAACTTGAGAATAGGCTGTTCAAGATTCAATAGAACCCGTCGTTTTTGTTTCTTCTAATTTCTTGGTGGCACTTGTTGAGGTTATTCTTCCTTGGTAAATTTGGCAAAGTACTTCTTATGGCAGGGTGTTGTATTCATATCAATTAAGTTTGATTAATTATCATGCTTTTATTCTTAATATAGAATATCACAAAGTAGATATAGAATCTTCTTATTGTTGAAATTCACTATCAACTGCTACCTCGTTATTTTTGCACTTCTAAATTTTTTTGACATGGGTGAGCCTTCAAATTGCTCCATTTGACATTTTCCTGAACTATATTCAGTGAACAGAGGTTGTCAGTATATGAGCTGTATGAGATATGTTTCTATATGTACACCTAAAGAATCATTTTAGAGCTTGTGCTTTGCATAGAGTGATTTTTATCTTTCACAGCCTTAAAGGGTAGTTCAAAGCGATAAAGAAAACAAAACATTTAACATTGTTAACTTAGAATTATAAGTTTTTATGTAAAAGCCTTCAGTCATCAGGTAAACCCAATGATGTATTTTCTCTAAACTGAACTACCATGAGCCAGTTTAATGAACGATGGGAAAGCCCCATTGAATTGGTCATGAAATTTTGTGAGAAAAGAAACACAACTCCATTGCGGTATCAGTTCATTCACAACATGACCAAGCAAGGCGTCAGCCTACTACAAATACAACGTTGACACACTATCATGAAATTGAGTTGATGTTAGCTTTCTTTTATTTGACGATAATCTTATTCAGAAATTTTGATAGATTTATATGGTTATAATTTTCATCCTAGAAAGTTTCAAATTTTCTACCTTGAAGATTTTTTTTTTGAAAAAAAAAAAATGCTAACTAGCAGTTGATGTTAGTTTCTTTGAAATTTCATTAGCACATTCCTGATTTCTTATTGGATATTTTTACTACTTATGAGAACCTAAATCCCATTATATCAACAGAGACACCGCGCAGTAGGCAAGTCAGAAGACTCTGCAAAGAATGAAGATTTGTTACAGGACAGAGAGAGAGAGGTAGAAGAGTATGCCAAGTTTGCGTATTTGGCAGTGGGACTGTCTTACGCTGTTTTGTATTCCTTACTTTCAGCAAGCCTGGGAAGGTCAGGCGATAAGAGAGAGGTGATGATGGGTGTACATATTTGGAGCATTCTTCTGATGATGATTTTCTTTATCAGTTTCTACATACCGTGCCCAGTTGGTATCTTCAAGCTCTTCCGGATCATTATGGCAGGATTCCTCTTCACATCGGGGCTCTTTGTTTTTGTTTTGCTTCAACTTACCCTGTAAGTGCTAGTGTTGTCGTAGCACAACGGTGAAGAACGCATCTTTCGGTTGTGCAGGAGGTTCGAATCACGCCAGGCTACAGCCCAACCTCCCCCATCTCCCTCCGCGAAGAAGGGAAAGAAAAATGAAAAATAATGTGGAAGAGAGAGAAGGGAAACTTGTTATTCTTATTCAATAAGCTTGTACATGATACCAATTGAAAAACTAACTTGTTATTCACATAGAAGGATTTTCACCATGTCCGCGCAGGATCTTCCACAAAGAGACCTCTAGTGAGGAAATACAATTACAAACTTGGAGTACACAACTCCTCTCTCTTTCTCCTCTACACAAGAGGAAGGCACAAAGTCTAGCACAAAGCAAAGGAAAAAAATAAAACTTAGTGATCACTAAGATCACAAACACTCTCTTGGTGATCTTGAAAGATTATAAACATTTTTTCTCAGAAAAACAAGATCTTATAATTAGGTATAGAATTGATAGCTCAAGTATGAAAACAAAATATTTTAAAAAGAAAACACAAAGAAAACACTTGGGAAAAACTCTAGATAAGATATAGAAATTTTGGACAAGAAATAGAATCTCAAAACTTGTTTTCTTTTGATTTTCTAAAAACTTTGAAACAAATAAGATTTCTAAAGCTCTAAAAACTTGTTGTTTGGGTCGGAAAATTGAAGATATGTATCATAAATTTTTTCTTGAATCAATGAAAGATTAAAACAAGTTCAAAATATCCAATTACAAGAGAGAGAAGATATTCAAGCTCAAATCTTTTCTTTATTTAAAGCTGGGTTTTTGATGTAGTGGTGGAAAGTGAATTTTGTTTTCTGTTGACCGGGTGAACGTCAATGCTCTTTGGGAAATTTTCTCCTTGGATTACGGATGGAGTAACATAGCTCTTATCCAATAGAATCTCAAAGAGACTTAAGTAAGAAACTTGAACTCAGCAAGTTAGTGTAGAAAAATTAAACTCTTTATCAGTATTTCTCAGCTGAAATTTCGATTAAACTTGACCAAGTTCGACTGAAAAATTCCTTCACCACAAAATTCTCACCCACACTCTTTTATAGCCAACTGAACTATTTATAGGGATTTTGAGGGCAAAACCGCTCCCTCAAAATCCTCCATAATGGGGGTTAACTCCCTTCATTAAGTGGGCAGTAATTGACCCAGTAATGAGGGCAGTTACAACTGAGACGTAAAGTTCCTCTGCAGTTGGGACGTGAGCTTCGAGCTCTGCTTAGCCATTGAACTATTACTGGATGCGGGCCTCGGGCCTTGATAGACGCGGGCTTCGAGCTCTGCTGAGACGCGGGCTTTGAGCCTTGCGTCTTGGTATTGCAGTGATGCTGAGATGCGGGTTTCGATCCTCGCGTTTTGACACTGCAGTGATGCGGGGACGCGGCCTTCGAGCTCCGCGTCTTGTTATTGTAGTGACGTAGGGGTGCAAACTTCGAGCCCTGTGTTTGGGCGCCGCGGAAGTATTGATACGCGGACGTTAATCTCTGCTGAGATGCGGGCTTCGAGCTTTGTATCTTGGTTTTGCAGAGAAGCTGAGACGCGAGCTTCGAGCCCTCCGTCTTGGCTCTGCAATGACACTGAGACGCAAGCTTCGAGGCCTGCATCTTGGCTCTGCAATGACGTTGAGATGCGGGCTTCGAGCCTCGCTGTTTTGATTGAGTTT
Organism: Agave tequilana; assembly: GCA_038442645.1. Classification (NCBI taxonomy): domain Eukaryota; kingdom Viridiplantae; phylum Streptophyta; class Magnoliopsida; order Asparagales; family Asparagaceae; genus Agave; species Agave tequilana. The sequence goes on from JAVJIF010022107.1 coordinate 18,487, forward strand.
TTACCTGCACACAAAATAAACAATTTTAGATTTAAGAACAAATTGTGCAAGGTACTCAATTCTAATCCGCGGTAGCAGTGGCTATGCGGGTCGTGATCCTCAGGGAGGGACTAGCGATGGAAGCTTTGTCAATAAGTTATCTCTAAAGTTTTTATTATTTTAATGTTAAGTTAGAAAGAAAGAAGATGGAGAAGAAGAAGTGATATTTACAATGGAAGTGAAGAAAAGAAATTGAGAATATGGTAGTGTGAGATCTAAACTAAAGAAATAAAAAGAAAGAAACTATAACACGTACAAACCTCTTCAACCTTGCTTACCTTTGATCTGTTCGCGACGACTTACCCTGTATTGGAAGGCGTGCAAGTATGGCGTATAGGATCGTCCACCTTCGCTACCTACACTATGAAAGAAAAGACAATCTAAAAAGGATTGTTCATCTCCATAGGCCATCAAGTGCTCTTCTTCGGCTAGGCAGTCTCGAAGCAATTGGTTCTCATGGTGAGCAAGACATTAGAGAGAAACAATGGAAGATAACAACAAAAGAACAAAACAATAAAAGAATAAAAACGAACCTCGAATCGATTTATTTAACAATGGAAGAAGAGCAAAACTTATACCGATTGTCACCCTCAGTACAAGTAGATCTCCTTCCTCCATGAAAACATCCTCTCCTCTCAGTTACAAAAATTTACAAAAGAAAAACGAAAATCTAACCTAAACTACAAACTAGAAGAAAACCTAAACCCTAGATTTGGCCCTCTGGCTCTGGACGCTCTTTTCGTTGCACTGCAGGGGGTATTTATAGGAGCAGAAGGAGTAGAGTCCAGATTGAACTCCTCCACGAAAACGGGTCCCAGATAACACTGGATTGCCGCGGAAACGCGGCTTGGGCCGCGTTTCCGCGGCCTTATGGTGGCGGCTGGCCACGCGCTTTGGCGCGTGGCTTCTCCTGGTCCGTCCATCTGGTCGTTTCCTTCTGAAAGCTGCATCCTGACTCTGATCTTTAGATTTGGATATAACTTGGGAATCAAGTTACCTAGATCCCAAATCTTTTATCCACGAATTTGTGATCTTAAATTCTCCTTCTTTGGCTTTTATCCTCATCTGCAAGTTTTAGGGTTGAATAGAAGTCTATCCTTCCCTCTTCTTTAATATTTGCAACTTTGGCCCTTGTGTAACGGTCCCAAATTCTTATAAGCAAGATTAGTCTATAATATCTCTTTATTCCCAGATTACCTTCTAGTACCGAATAATTATTTGAAATTTTGGCAGCATCTCCTCTAATTTTTCACTTTTGATCTCATACAAGAATAACAATTTCGGCTCCAAGGCCTACTTATATCCAAAAGAATTTCGGCCACACGGCATATATATCTCAAGTTATAAAGGTCTCCAATAACACCATATCACAACCATAAAGACTTCCCACAACATACTCTTATCATCTGCTTTCCATACATAACTATAAAAGCATCCAACATCACATGAAACCACAACATAATTCACCATACATAAACTTTCAACATTCCACGCACCACAAGTTCCACTTACCATTAATACAAGATGGGGGGTTACATGGAATAATAGCATCATAACACTTTTAACTAGAGATATTCAAATCAAAACATACATAAGTGGACATAGTGAACAAAAATCATAGTTGATAAGATAGGTCATCATGCTCATAATCATTCCAAGCTACATTAGGCCTTTACCTTTATCTGGACCTGAAAAGGGAACAAAATAAATGGAATGAGCTCGACAGCTCAGCGAGTAAATTTCATAACCACTACACAAATGATAACGTGAATATTAAATGTTACATGAATATAGGTACTTCCTTATCCAAATTAACAATTGCAAGTATGATTGCTAGACTCCTTTATGATTACTAAAGGTTTCCCAGAGACTTATGCACAAATTCTTACCTTGCCTTAGCCTGTACTAATCATTTTCATTTTTCTCATTAATTACCGACAATACAATGTTTCGATTACTTACTAGGACACATTCACATATCACCCTGATCATAGGGTGCTAATTTACCCCGTCTTCTTCCGACTACCGGCTCCCGCCCGGCCCCTTCCTCCTTGAAATATAACAAGACATATAAATATAGCACAAGCATACATACTCATGTGTATCTACGTGATTCCCCACAATCTCCGTCTTCTCCACCTACCGGCTCCCGCCCGGCCCCTTCCTCCTTATATAAATAATGTGAATGCACAACATTTCTCACCGTCTTCCCCCCTCCTACCGGCTCCCGCCCGGCCCCTTCCTCCTTAGATAACAATCATAGAAAAATTTCATATATCATACACTAACACATATAACACATCAAAAGTGTACTTTTGCATAAGTTATCAAATTAGTATGTTTTGGTAAGGTTACATGATTGACATGCTCACATACCACTCATATACTCAAATCACGCTACTATAGAAGTATAACCATAGTGATTTGTAGAATTGTGATTCATGCGAAAGTGCTTAGGTATCACGATTAGTAACTTATAGTATTACACATACATAACATGTAATATAGCTATTAGGGCGTATTTATACTTAAGTAAACCTTCAACAATACTTCCTTTACCTAAGCTTCATACTTACATAATATGCAACATAGTGATTTAGGCATATTTACATCCTAGCAAACACCCATCAATACTTCCCTTACTTACGCATCATACATACTTAACATACAACTACCTTCAAATGAAAAATAGAGTAATTTAGTACCAATTCCATGTTGATTTATTTTCATACTACTCTACACCATTTATTTCACTTCCTTCAAGTTCCTTTTCTCTATCACATACCTCAATTCCTAAAAAAAATGATGAGTAAATTAAATAGTGTAAAGTGAGAATGGAATTTACTCACTATTATAGATGGGTTCCTCACTTGAAATCTTATATCAACCCCTTTACTCAAATCCTAGCAAAAGACAAAGAATTTATTAGTTATAAAATACCTCACAAAAGGAAGGAAATAATGAAGCTTGAATTTGCCTTTACCCAATTTCGATTTCTGAAAATTGGGAGTTTTTAGGGCAAACTAAAAATTAGGGTTTCACACTATTACCTTCTACTAACCAAGCTCAGGCTCTTCTCCCCGACTCCTGGCCAACAGGACGTCCTTCTGACGAAATCAGGCCGACCCAAGCCCTAGTTTTGCCGCGATCGCGCGGCTTTCCGCTGGTTTCCGCGGCTGCGCGGTCGCGAGAGGCTGTGCGCAGTCGCGCACAGCTGGGTGTGGCTGCGAGGTGGCGCGAGGTGTGAGGATATCCCCAGATTCCGGCCAAGGTTCACTGGAAGAGGAAGAGATTTGTGAGGGGGAAGGGTTTCTATGTTTCAGTTGGGGGAAAAATTCTGTTGTTACAGAGAAGAGAGTTCTTCTCAGTTCAGAGGTAATGAGTTGCCCATTATACACAAAAGCCCCCTTCAAACCCAACATTTGCAAGACACAAACCCCAATGGGCTTGCCACTTGGCTAAGGCTAGGATCAAATTGATCCTAGCCTTACACTTCAATCCTCATGCACACCTAACTCTCCCACTCACTATAATTTAAAGAAAAATTTATTTACAACCCTTAATATTTTCCTAAATACATTCTTATTAGAGACACCATTAAATGTCTCAAAAATGAAATTAATTAGGGTATACCCTATATACCCTAGTATCATATACATGTTGTCATTAAATACCAATATATAAATATTGTATAAATTCCTATTTGTGCCACAAATTCCAAAATGACAACATGAAGAAAATAAATGTTAGTTCCATGCTTATTTGTACTTCTATTGGTATTTACTTAAGAGAAAAGAAAATATTTTCTCATTTAACTGACACTTAACATGCATAGGAAATAGTAATTAGAAAATTAAAAATTTGGCCGTTACACCTTGTGTATTTGCACTTTTGACAATTGATATTTGCACTTTTGCACTTGGGCTTGAATATGGGCTTTTGGCTTCTTTTAGGCTTTATTTATTATTAAAATAAGAACTCAAGGCCTGCACACAATAAATCACAAAATATTAATAAATGTGCAGAATTATATGAATAAATATGAAAATGTGATGGTAAATATAATGATAAAAATGCACTTTTCACTACCAATCACTCGCGTCTTAGCTTTGCAATGACGCTAAGACGCAAGTTTCAAGCCTCGCGTCTTGACATTTGCATCAATGATTTTTATCAGCCTTGTGTCTGAAGTATGGACTCTGTTATCTAATGACTTATCTTCAGTATTTTTTAGACAGTCTACACTTATTTTGAAAACTTGTTAAAAACTTTGTAGAAGATGAAAATTTTGGCTCTCAAAAATCTTGGTGAAAACTGGCCTCAAAGACACATTTTTATAGAGGTCTGAAAATATAGTCGTTGGAGTCCAGAACAAGTCAGAAATGACCTGTCAGTCGACCACCAGTCGACCGGCCAACGGTCAGATTTCTGACTGTTGGGGTTACTGGTCGACTGCCGCAAGGCAATTTGCCTGTCAGTCGATCGCCCGATCGACCGAGGCCAGAATCAGATAGTGAACTCTCTGACTCGGTCGACCAACCGTGGACCGGGGTCAGATCCAGAGAGCAAGCTCTCTAGATCGGTCGACCGTCTGGTCGACCAGCCCATTGGCCAAGGCAGTGTGCACGTTTTGTGCACATCAGTCGACCAAGCTCTGGTCCGGTCGACCGTTCCGCCAACAGGCTCAGAATGGGTTAAAAGGTTTGAAAACGTAGGCGTTTTAATACCTATAAAATCCCATAAATCACATAAAATTCACAAAAATAAGTTTTTATAAATATTTGAAGAACAAATATGTGTGACTAATTTTCAACACATTTACAAACAATTTGAACTATTTTTAAGGCATGAAAATATTAGCTTTAAACAAAAACGGTATTTTTCAAAAATCAAATTTCTAAAGAAAAATACGTTTTTTCTATAAACTTGCTCAAATATAAAAACAAGATATTTAAACTAATTTTGAAGCATAGTATGTATGGATAGAATCCATTACGCATATAAAAGATATATCTATATTTTGACATTAGATCCAAAAATAAAATTTTGTTAAAAAACGAAACTTGAAACCATGAACTAGATATACATCTGTAGGGGCCGGAAAGTTTGGTGGTCGGAGAAAGTGGTTTTAGCTGTAAAAGATTTCCTTGATTCAAGCGAAACGATTACAACCAAAAGAACCACTCTTCCCTCTTTTCCAGTTACAAGGGAGGGAGGATGTCTGAATCTTCCCTTTGTTTAAAGCTGGGTTCTTCGTGTGGCGATGGAGAGTGAATCTTGTTCTCCGTTGACCAGATGACCGTCCTGGACCGTCGGGGGTCTTCTCTTCGGTCGGTAGAAAGAGTAACTCAGCTCCGTCTACCAAAACTCTCAAAGAGGAGGTAGGCGAAGAGCGGCTAGTACTCAGTAAGCTCGCTGAAGAGTCGTGCTTCCCTCTTGATGATCCTCTTGCCTGGATTGATTTTGATGATGCCTTATCTCAAAGCTCTCTCCCTTCAAAACTCCGATCTTCGCCCAAGCTTCGATCTTAGCCCCCTCTTCATAGCAAACAAGGCTATTTATAGGGGTCTCAGGGGGTGAAGGTGCCTCCTGAAAACGCTCCCGAATGAGGGGCCACTACCCGCTACATGCGCGGTGACTGGCCCCGCAATCAGGGCAGTTGCAACTGAGACGCGGGCGTTGGGCCGAACGCGCCTTGAAGTTTGAGACGCGGGCGTCGAGCCAAACGCGCCTTGAAGTTTGAGACGCGGGCTTCAGGCCTTCACGTCTGGATGCTGAGGAGTGGTCGTCGGGCCGACGCGCCTTGATGCTGAGACGCGGGCTTCGGGCCGACGCGTCTGAACGTTGAGACGCGGGTGTAGAGCCAACGCGTCTTAATGCTGAGACGCGAGCATCGATTCCTCGCGTCTAGAGTTTGAGACTCTGCTTCCTTAATGGCTGGTCTGTTAGTCATTTTTAGACAGCCTACAGAACCCCCTCCAAAGTTTCTGATATTCCGCAGTTGAATGGGACGGATTTCGGAATACTTTGGATCTTAGCCGTGTTCGCGTTTATGACTGGACTGTTGATGCTTCGGGTTTGATCTTATCTGGAATTGGTCTTCGTGAGTGTACTGTTGAACTCTTTGAAGCCGTCAGAGTTGATCGTGTTGAGTGTCTAGATACACAGTCTAGACCTCCCCGATTGCTTTTAGTCTGTCACGGGTGCGCTTTTGGCCGGGAGTGGTTGGTTGTCTGTTTGCGTCAGTGTACTGTTGAACTGACTTGCAGAAGCAGGAGACTGGACGCAGGTTCCCTTTTGAAAAAGCAGAGATTGCTTTAAGACGCGACTTCTTAGCGAGACGCGATGTTTGGCCTGTTTGAGGGGACGCGGACTTTGGAGAGACGCATCTCTTGAAATGCAGACGCGATTTTCTGGGTGCATTTATGATGATGCTGACGGGGCATGTCCACCGAAGAGCCGCGTACTTTGGGACGCGCACCTGAGCCATGTCATGATTACGCCGCCAGCTGGCCTGGGGAAACGGCGAGATTTCGCCTTTTGGCGCGCGGATCCCCCGGTTCATTAAATGAACTACTCCACGTGTCAACTTCTGACTTGTGGCGGGGTCGCGACGCATGATCTTCCCTGTTTAAACAATGATTTGGCTCCACGCGTCAGGCAGCGATTCGCTGCAGCGTTTATTGGGCCAAACGCTGCGTATCTTCGCGAATCTCCGTGCCTATAAAAGGCAACAGTTGGAGAGATGTATCTTCTTCTCCGAACGAACGCATTCTCTGAGAAAAAGAACTTCCTTCTCTGTTTAACTATTCATCTCCTCGCTCGGATTTCTTGATCTTCAATGGCTCCCAAGACAAAACCGACTGCATCGACCTCAAGGGCGACCGTCGCCGAGGCTGAGAGAGATGCTTCCTCTGCGCAGGAGGGTGTTTTCCGAGGTAAAAATGTACCTTCGGTGTGGGTTCCGCCATTAAAAATGTTCATAGAACCCTAAGGACCTTTAACACAAGATCGTGTTTGATTCTCGGACGCTGTCCTTGAGATGATAACCGGGGCGCGGGCCTGATGATCCGACGCTGGTGAACTCTGCACTCTGGGTCCTTCACTTAGAATATTTCTAATTGTGAAGGTCTCTGGACGCGATTTGTAGAACGCGGATTTGATCCATGCGTTCTGTGCCGCGTTTTGTGTCATCAGGCGCTGGCGTCCGAGTCCAAGCACTTTGAAATTTCACAAGTCTTGGTTTACAGAACGCGGATTTGATCCTTGCGTTCTGTGTCTTCAACCGCCGATTTTGTAGAATCTGGCGTTTGAGTCCAAGTACTTAGAATTTTCATAAGTCTTGGTTTGCAGAACGCAGCTTTGCAGGTCTGGACGCGGATTCGAAAAATTCCTGCGTCCAGTATCTCTTCTGCGTTTTGGTGCAAGTTCGCAGGTCTGGACGCGGATGATAACTCCTGCGTCCAATGTCTCGGCTGCGTTTTGAATTATGAACACTTAGCGTCTTCCCTTATTTTTGGCAAAGTATCTGACCAAGTGTCTTTTTCTTTTGCAGTGCCGCATGTTTCAGGTTCACTCGCCAAGATGCACCATTTTGGCCGCGTGGGTGGTGCCGACCGGGGCTTGACCTTTGTGCAAAGAATGAGTGTCCCCGTGACTGCTGACCAGTTGCTGGATCGCAGGCTCTCTAATGTTAACAGGAGAACCTTCCGGGCACTTATGACCGATGCCGCGCTCAAAACGGATGACGGTGTCAGGTTGGAGAAGCCTGCCTTCTTCTTTGGGATCATATCTATGATGATGGCCGTCGTGTGTCTGAGGGGACCTATAAATGGCTCCGTGAGATAAAGGGCGGAAGATTCTTTCTTCCAGACATGGAGAGGATGTTCCCGATGTCCTACTTTCAACACATGTCTGTTCCCCGAAAGATGGAATGGGACATTTCCCAGTATATCCCTGAGATCGCCCTTGGTGACTTTGGCCTCCAAAAGGTAGACCGCCATGATAGTCATGACGGGTCAGTTGTCGGACTGTTCCCTGCGTCGTCCAAGCCTGAAATCCCAATTGGAGAGATCCCGGAGCTTGCTACCACCTTCCTCAATTCCTTCATAGAAGCAAGGGGTGACTATCCTGTCGACTTCCGTGCGTATGGATGGGTCCATTCTCCAGAGAATTACTGGTGGGGTAGGATGGTGGGTTTTGTCCTTACCAATCTTGAGGGGCCGCTGAAGCGTGTGGGGCTGTACCCAGCAGTCAGGGCCGTGCAGTGGGGCGTCCCGATGAGTTCCCATAACTTCTTTGGGATTCTGGAGCGCTACAATCCTCGGACGGGGACATTCTTTACTCCGGTTGGAGAGAATATCAAATGAAACTAGACTCGTGGGGAATCTAGTAAGATTTTTACCGCTAGAGGTGTGATATTAACTTAACGGTTTAGAAGTAGTCTTGTCAGAAGTGTATATTAACTTGACAAGGACGTGAGTTAGAGGTGTGATATTAACCTAACTCATCAGCATCTCAGTTTTATTTGGGAAAACTGAGGGTGTCACTGTCATAGGTGTGATGTTTAACTTAACAGTGATAGAAATGCTAGAGGTGTAATGTTGAACTTGGCATTAGTCGTCTCGGCTTAAAGAAGTCAAGGAAAGGTCATAGCCATAGGTGTATTGTTGAACTTAGCAATGACTCGGATGCTAGAAGTGTAGTGTTAACTTGGCATCGTTCATCTCGGCTTGGACAAGGAAGTCGAGGAAAGGTCATAGCCATAGGTGTATTGTTGAACTTAGCAATGACTCGGATGCGGGAAGTGTAGTGTTAACTTGGCATCGTCCATTTCAGCTTCGATATGGAAGTCTGAAGAAAGGTGACTGTCAGAGGTGTGATATTAACTTGACAGGCACTCGAAGTACCGCTTAGAGGTGTAATGTTAACTTTAAACAGTAGTTTTGTCAGAGGTGTGATATTAACTTGACAAGAATTTGCTTGCGATAGGAGCAATTTGAGGACCTGTCATTCTATTGATGAGAATTGACAAGTGGAATTTGAGGTGCCAGAGGTATAGTGTTAACTTGGCAAATTGAGAGTTTGTTACTCTATGCAGAGTTAACAAGCCAGGTTTGTACTCGACAAAGAGTATTCATTACCAGAGGTATAGTGTTAACATGGTAATGATTGCATTTTGTGGTCCTACCATTCTATGGATGAGAATTGGTAAGGGATTTTTGGAGGGAAGAGTGGAATCAAATCCACTTAGGATTTTTAGCAAACCCTCAGCTATCAACGGATTTGAGATGCCTTTACCACTACCGTTTGAGTTGGGCTAGCCATGCTATTCCCCTCAGCATGATGAGTTGTCGAAGACTTATGTTGGACTTAAAAGCCAACATTTTCCTCTATCCTTAGCCGTCGGAGGCGTTGGATGTTTTTGATCAGAGGTGTATTTTTTAACTTGATCAGCAGGATTTTTAGCAAACCCTCAGCTATCAACGGATTTGAGGTGCCTTTACCAACTACCGTTTGAGTTGGGCTAGCCATGCTATTCCCCTCAGCATGATGAGTTGTCGAAGACTTATGTTGGACTTAAAAGCCAACATTTTCCTCTATCCTTAGCCGTCGGAGGCGTTAAATGTTTTTTGATCAGAGGTGTATTTTTTAACTTGATCAGCAGGATTTTTAGCAAACCCTCAGCTATCAACGGATTTGAGGTGCCTTTACCAACTACCGTTTGAGTTGGGCTAGCCATGCTATTCCCCTCAGCATGATGAGTTGTCGAAGACTTATGTTGGACTTAAAAGCCAATATTTTCCTCTATCCTTAGCCGTTGGAGGCGTTGGATGTTTCCGATCAGAGGTGTATTTTTAACTTGGTCGGTGGAAGAAAGCCATCTAGGGATAGTATTTCTTCAGGAATTTGCCATTGATTGGCATCATGAGTGTATCGCCATTTGAGGTTATGAGGCGATATGATCCATTTGAGTAGACTGACTCTACTACAAACGGTCCTTCCCATTTGGGTTGGAATTTTCCTTTCGTCTTGTGCGTCATGACCATGGGTCTTCGGACGGCTAAAACGAGGTCGCCTTTCTTGAAAGTTCGGGATTTGACTTTCTTGTTGAAGGCTCTGGTGATACGAGCTTGGTAAAGCTCGATTTGTTGTTGGGCCTGCAGACGCTTGTCGTCCAAGGCTTCCAATTCTTGGAGTCGCTGTCGATGCTTCTCCTCTGTTGTCATTTCCGCTGTCAAGGCGACGCGAAGAGATGGAATTTGGATTTCCAGTGGAAGGACGGCTTCGCATCCGTACACCAAGGAAAATGGCGTGGCTTTAGTTGGGGTTCGCACAGTCGTGCGATAGGCTCATAAGCATTCGCCCAACTTATCGTCCCAGTCCCGTTGACTTTTCGAGACGAATTTCTTGAGAAGCTTGCCAATAGTCTTATTGAAAGCTTCTGCGAGGCCATTAGCGGGCGGATAGTATGCCGTTGATGACACACTCTGGATTCTGAACTTGGCGCAGAATCTCTGGAAAGCCTGGCTGATGAACTGGGGTCCATTGTCATGGACAATCCGCCGAGGCACACCGAAGCGGTAAATAACGTGATGTTTCACGAACTTGATCACGTTAGAAGATTTCACCTCTTTCAAGGGATAGCTTCGGCCCACTTTGAGAAGTAATCGGTTATCGCTAGGATGAACCGATGTCCCTTTGATGATGGTGGGCTGATAGGACCAACCACGTCCATCCCCCACATTTCGAACGGCCAGGTAGAGGTCGTAGAGTGGAGGTATCCTGGTGCTTGATGGATGAAATCGCCATGTATTTGACAGGCGTGACATCTTTTGGCGTAGGCAACAGCATCGGCAACCATCTTGGGCCAGTAGTAACCCAATCTTTGGAGTCGGTTTGCCAGCTTCGGGCCAGGTTGATGAGCTCCACACGTACCATCGTGGGCTTCTTTCAACACTTCGTGGGCTTCTTTTGATGAGAGGCACCGGAGTAAGATCCCGTCATGCGATCTACGATACAATGTTCGCGAAATCGCATTGTAGTAGAATTTGGAGGCTTTCCTTCGGATGGCAGCCGCCTCCCTGGTGTCTTCGGGCAAGATGCCGTATAAGACAAAATCAATGTAGGGGAATCGCCAGTCTTTAAGCTCTGGATCGGTTGACACTTCAAGTGTTTCCTTACCGCGACGATCTCCCGTTGACCTCTGGTAGTCTCCGAGGGGACTTTTTGGGCAGTATAGGTCGTGGCTATAGACGAATATCTTCTCCATTGCTCCAGCTGGAAGAGCTAAGGAGGCAGCAAGGGATGCAAGTGCATCTGCATGCGCATTTTGCTTGCGCGGTACATGGTCTATGTAGAAGTTTGAAAACCTCTCGGCCATGTGGATTGTCGCGTTGTAGTAGGGTACTAGATCTTCATGCCTGACCTCATACTCTCCGCGAACCTGGCTGACGATGAGTTTGGAGTCACCGTACGCCTCGAGATTTTTAACGCCAATCTCATCGGCGAATTGCATCCCAATCAAAAGAGCGTTGTATTCCGCCACATTGTTGGAACAGGGCTCGGTTAACGAGATAGCTCGGGGATCACGTAATTTTGTGGGGAGACGAGTACCACTCCTACCCCCGCTACTGTGTGTCCCTTAGGGCTTGTTCTTGATGCACCATCGAAGAAAGTTGCCATACTTGTCCTTCGAACAATGTCTGGGTCAGGCAGGCTTCGGCGACCTCGTCTGGGAGATCCTCGTAGAGTTTGGCTGCCCTGGGATCTGGGTGTTCAGCTAAGAAGTCCGCCACCGCTTGTCCCTTAATAGCCTTTTGTGGCAGAAAATGCATCTCATATTGTGATAGCAATATGGCCCATTTTGCCAGCCGGCCATTTAGTGAAGAAGGCTTTGTCATAAGTAACCTCAGGGGGTTGACTTTGGATATGACATTTATGGTTTGGCCCACCAGATAGTGTCGCATTTTCTGAATAGCGAACACCAGTGCCAAACATTCCTTCTCGATCGGTTGTACCGATGTTCGGCTCCGATCATCGTTCTACTTAGGTAGTAGATTGCTTGTTCTCGCCCCTGGTCATCATTCTGAGCTAGTAGAGCTCCCAAAGAATGATCCATTGATCGGACGTACACCAGGAAAGGCTTTCGGATACCGGAGCCGCCAGGACTGGTGGTTGGGTGAGGTAGTGCTTGATCTCCTCAAATGCTTGCTGGCAAGCGTCGTCCCAAATGAACGAAACGCCCTTCTTCATCAGCTTAGCGAAGGGTTGGCATCTCCCGGAGAGATTTGAAATGAATCTGCGGATGTATGCCAATCGTCCTTGTAATCCTCTGAGTTCCTTGAGGCTTCTGGGGGGTTGCATCTCTTGGATAGCACGGACTTTCTCCGGATCCAAATGGATTCCTGTGGAAGTCACAACAAACCCTAGGAATTTGCCACTGGCTACCCCCAGGAAGGACTTGGTGGGGTTCATCTTCAATTGATGAGCCCGCATGATGTCGAAGACCACCCTCAGGTCTGCTATGTGATCACCTTTAGTGCGGCTTTTCACCGCGATGTCGTCGACATAACATTCCACCGTTTTGCGTATCTGTCGATGGAAAATGGCATTCATGGCCCTTTGGTAGGTTGCCCCCGCATTTTTCAGACCGAAGGGCATGACGGTGTAGCAATATACCCCTAGAGGTGTCCTGAAGGAGGTGTGCTTTTCGTCATCGGGATACATCTTGATTTGATTATATCCTGAGAACCCGTCCATAAAGGACATTCGCTCGAATCCACAAGTATTGTCAATCATGACATCTGTGATTGGCAATGGGAATTCGTCTTTGGGGCAGGCCTCGTTTAGATCACGGAAGTCGATGCAAATCCGGATCTTCCCGTTCTTCTTGGCGACGGGGACGATATTGGCTACCCAGTCGGGATGCTGTTCCTCCCTGATAAAGCCGGAGTCAATAAGCTTCCTGACTTCTGATTGGATTGCCTCCATTATCTCTGGACGGAACCGTCGCTGCTGTTGTTTAACAGGCTTCATGTCCGGATTGATGTTGAGGCGATGCATAACCACTTGAGGATCAAGTCCAGGCATGTCCTCATAATTCCAGGCGAAGACATCTATATACTCTTGTACAAGAGATATTAAATCCTTCTTCTCTGGAGGCGACAGGCCGTCACTTATGAAGATGGGTTTAGGATTGTCTTCATCTCCTAGGTTGACTTGAACAACCTCGTCTTCTGTGGGTGGCTCACGCTGTTCAAAGCGGATGTCCCAAAGAGCATTCAAATGTTTGATCCAAGGATCTGTATCGGATTGGATCATTTCTTCATCTTCATCCTCCAGATGGCTTGTCGAAACCATGTTTACTGAAAGCCCTTTGAAGATGTTGCCGACACTGACATCTGATTCCCACGACGACGTGTGTGATGAGCAGTCATGACTTGACAGTCTCTCCGAATCAGAGGCTGATGGCGCTGGAGTTGATATATAGCCCAACCCCCGGCGCGTCTGATGATAGTAATCAGGGGTTTTTCCTTTCGGTACAAAGGATCGAAGCAGTGTTCTTCTTCCTTTTCCGAAGTTCAATCCTGGCCTGTTGGTTAGATCATACCCCATGCGCTTCATCATCTTGAGCGTTCTCGGTTCATAATGATCGAACTGAGGGGATTCATTCTCACCTTCCGATTCTTCGTGGGGCATTGGTTCAGATGCGATTCGCCCAAAAAGTATTGGTCTTTGGCCTTTTCGTCTGGCTGGAACCATGAATACAGACTCTTGCGCGTCTCCATTATCCTGGTACGTCCCGAAGGATGATTTTATGGGTACATGCAATGATGTCAAAGCATCCATTGCCGACCAGACATCCTCATCTACGTCGGTACTAGTATCCGACGGTATTGAATCAGACTCACACGCAGGGAAATACGCGAAATCTAAATCTTCATTAATATACCAACCGCCTGCATCGTCGGTGGTATCAACATCGAGCTTATTAGTGCTCTTTACAATGGGCTTCAACTCCCACAGGCACTCTTCTTTCTCAGGCTCAATGTCAGCTTCATTACAGAGTCTGGCTCCTCTGGTTGTGGGTTTCATTAGTCTCCTCCGGATCCTGATATAAGAGGGAGTCCGTGAAATAATTTTCAACCCTTTAAACGGATGCCTTTCGGCAATCAACGTTCGGACCTGTCCACTCTCGTCAATGTATTTCATGACTTGGTGGAGAGTAGAGAGAACGATGGAATTGCGGTGAATCCATGGTCGTCCCAGCAACAGGTTGTAGGAAGTGTCCGCGTCAATGACGTAACACGTCACTTCTGACTTGAGGCTCCCGATCTGGCATTTGAGCTTGATCTTCCCCATTGGGCGGGAGCTGTTGGCATTGAACCCGTAAATAGTCGTCTGGGTAGGGCTCAGACGATGGGTAGGAATGCCTAGAAATTGCATAACCCGGCGAGGTATGATGCTCAGCGCGGACCCTGGGTCTACCTGGATGCGGTTCACCTCGGATGACCCAATATACCCTGTGAAGTATAGGGGTCGGTCATGCTTCCCTTTAACCTGCATGTCGTCTGTTGTGAAGGTGATGCAGGGAGCATTTGGGGAGGCGTGGAGGCAATCCTCTACATCTTCCTCCCTTGGCACACGGGTCATGAAGACCTCAGCATTGGCCAAAGCTTCTTGTAGAGCCTCTCTGGTTGACTTTGATAGCCTCAGGAGCTCATACAAGGTAATGCGTGCCGGGATGTTGGCTAGTTGAGCCAAGACGTCGAAGCGGTAAGGTGTCGAGGATCCTTCCGTTACACCTTTCGCAAGAACTCGAGAAAACCGAGTTTCTTTCTGTTTCTCCCCAGCTGTTTAGAGGAGGGCTTGGCTGGTTCCACGGCTGGTTGCGGAGAAGCCGCTGCTGTCTCGCCGTACTGCTTCAAGTATGCCTGTCCTGAACGGGTCCCCGCCGTAGGTTGGCTGGGCTCTGCGGCCAGGACTATTGTTTCCTCTTCTGAGTCAGTCAGCGAGGGAACATCAGTGTCCGCTTCTCGAGAGGAGGCGCATATCACATGGCAAGATGAAGCCTTCCCTTTGCCTTTGGACTTCCTGTTGGTCACAGTCGTCCATTGTTGCTCGTCGACGAGGTCAGGGTGGACCCACATGATTTCCCCTCGAGGTGTAGGGACGGGTACCAAGCCTTTCTCCTGCTGCTGATGAGGGTCTGTGTTGACCACCCTCAGTTCTCCTTTGGAGAATCGACGTCATGTTGGCCGTCATCTTCTTCTGCTCCGGTCGGAGTTTTAATACCTCCGCGTCAATCAGAGCTTGAAGGATGTCCTTAAAGACGTAGCAGCTTTTGGTAGGATGCCCGAGCATCCTGTGGTATAAGCAGTAGGTGGGATTGTCGGTCTTGCCGACTTCCTCCGGGCGCCTAATTTCAGGGAGCTTCAGTCGATTGCTCTTGTTGAGTAGCTTGAAGAGCGAATCGACGTGTTCCTCCTTGAAGGAATACTGCTTGTTGGGGCGTGGCTGGCTTGAAGAGCCACTTGCCCTGCCTGTTTGAGGTTTGGTGGGAGATTTGGTCTCCGTCGCCAAATTATCCTTCCGCTTCGTCTGGAGAGAGGTGTCTGGTGCACGCCTTGTCGACCTCTCTGGCCTGGGCTTGCCTTCTTCCGCTCTGACGCGGGCGACAATCTCCTCAGCCTGTTCACCTTGCTGGACTAATTGTTTCCAGGTGCGGCTTTTAGCAACTCCTATTTGAGCAAGGAGTGAGGTTTGGAGATTATGGCGACATGTTTCCACCAGGGTGGCCTGGGTCATGCCGCTTGGACATCGGAGTGCCATGTTCCGAAATCTTTCTACGAAAGACTTGACGGACTCTCCCTTTCGCTGTTTTATAACTAAAAGGGTAGGCATTGTGACTTCGGAGTCGTCTTCGAAGAAGCGTGTCAAGAACAGCTTCTCTAGATCCCCCCAGTTCTTGATAGAACCCTCCGGGAGCTTCATAAACCACTCAAAAGCCAACCCTTTCAGGGTGCCGATGAACAGTCGCGCCAAGATGGCGTCATTATCTACCACGTTCCCGGTCTGGGATTTGAAATAGTAGATGTGTTGGTTGGGTGACCCCTTCCCGTCGAATGCTTGGAGAGTTGGAGCCTTGAACTTAGGAGGGTACGGGACTAAGTCCCACTCGGCCGGATAGGGCCGGACTACTCCAGCTTCTTGAGGCCTTTACGGTTGGTAAGGGCCTCGAGGCGCTGCTCCAGTTGACTCATTCTTTTAGCATGAGCCTTTCCCGGGGTCTGGTCGCTTCTTGCCTGCGACGAGGGCTTGGACACATCCGAGGTAGATCGTCGTGTCTCGTCAGAAGATTCGGAGGGTGGGGCTTCCTCCCTTTCTCCCTTTCCCCTTCGGTCGTCTAGGAGGAGATCTCGCTCTTTCTTCAAGCAATTCTCAAGCATATGCTTGAGGGAGTCAATGGATCTCTGTGAGAGGCGATTATATCCATCTGGTGCTTCTGCGTCTGCTCTAAACGCCTGGTCGTCTCCTCAGGAGTGTCGGCCATGTAGGCGGAAGCCTCCTTCTCGACGGAAGAGTTTGAAGCCTGCGACTCCACTATAGCGGAGTGAGAACCACCCATTCTAATGCCGCGGGCTAAGGCATTATAGTCAATTGGGGAATGGCCCCTGTCCGGGTGCGAGTGTGTTGATACACCCCTCCGGTTCAGAGTCAGATTCCTCTGAGTTGACCATTAGTTGTTTCCCCTTGCTTCTGCTAGTCATGTTTGCAGTAAGCTCCGGGTATTCAACATCTGAGAAGGTTCTCCTCCTGTGGGAGCGTCTTCTCTTGGCTGACGGGGGAATCAGGGTCAGCTGTCTAATTAAAGACGGCTGTTGCACGCCTGACTCGCAATGGCATCCAGAGAGCATCTGGATGAGCTGTTGACAGCAGCATGGAGAAGTGGTCTGATTGGCACTCCTTTCCTTGTCAAATAATCCCTCAAATCTGTGGGAGGGGGATTAAAGAGACTGGTCTCGCAACGTGGACGACGGGAGACAGTCATGTGCTGTTCAGCCTGGACACCGGTTTCAGAAACGCGGCTGTTGCGTTGCGGCTGCGTCACGCGCATCTGGCGTCTCTGTTGATATGAGACGCGACTTTCGCGTTGCTGTCTGCTGCGTTGGAGCAGAGAGACTTGGGAGAGAGTGGGCTGCTGGGCCCCACGCCTATGGGCGCGTGCTTCCTGCGTTTGACAAGACGCAGAAGCTTCACTTTGGCGTGTGGCAAGTTGGTCTCCAGAAGGCCCAACTTGGGGAGTCTCGCGTTTGGGTCGCCAAACGCGGATCTCTCGCACTGGACGAGGTGCGGGCAAGGCATCGGATCGTACGCTGCGTTCAACCCCAGTCAGAAAACCAACGGTTCCGACCGAGTGTTGACGCGCGCGTCTTCTCTGTCGACGCTCGGCATTCCGATTGCGCCGTGGAGGAAGAGAGAAGCCAACAACTTCCTGGTTTGTAGAACCAGGGGTGTTTGCCACGCGGGTCTCCTGAGAGACGCTGACGCGAGCGTTATGTGCGACACGGTCGATCGCACCAGTAGATGTGCCGGGGACCACGCGGGCCTTTAGAGAGGCGTTGGCGCGTGTGTTCTGCGCGACGCGGTTGATCGCAGCAGAGGAGTCTGAGGTTACGCGGGCCTTCTGGGAGGCGTCGGCGCGTGAACCAAACTTGGCACAGTGGGCAGCAGGAGCACCCGACAGAGCCTCAGATTGGGCTTCAGGGGGCTGTCCACTTGAGACCCTGCGGCAGACGCGGGTCTTTGGGCTCTTGGAGCCAGAAGAGAGGAACTCTTCATACTTCGCCTGGTCGAACTCGACGACGAGGGATTCGACCATTTTCCCCTTACGGAGAACGTCATCTTGCACCACGGTGCGCTCGTCAGTAACGAAAGATTCCCCAGCGGAGTCGCCATCTCTTGTAGGGGCCGGAAAGTTTGGTGGTCGGAGAAAGTGGTTTTAGCTGTAAAAGATTTCCTTGATTCAAGCGAAACGATTACAACCAAAAGAACTACTCTTCCCTCTTTTCCAGTTACAAGGGAGGGAGGATGTCTGAATCTTCCCTTTGTTTAAAGCTGGGTTCTTCGTGTGGCGATGGAGAGTGAATCTTGTTCTCCGTTGACCAGATGACCGTCCTGGACCGTCGGGGGTCTTCTCTTTGGTCGGTAGAAAGAGTAACTCAGCTCCGTCTACCAAAACTCTCAAAGAGGAGGTAGGCGAAGAGCGGCTAGTACTCAGTAAGCTCGCTGAAGAGTCGTCCTTCCCTCTTGATGATCCTCTTGCCTGGATTGATTTTGATGATGCCTTATCTCAAAGCTCTCTCCCTTCAAAACTCCGATCTTCGCCCAAGCTTCGATCTTAGCCCCTCTTCATAGCAAACAAGGCTATTTATAGGGGTCTCAGGGGGTGAAGGTGCCTCCTGAAAACGCTCCCGAATGAGGGGCCACTACCCGCTACATGCGCGGTGACTGGCCCCGCAATCAGGGCAGTTGCAACTGAGACGCGGGCGTTGGGCCGAACGCGCCTTGAAGTTTGAGACGCGGGCGTCGAGCCAAACGCGCCTTGAAGTTTGAGACGCGGGCTTCAGGCCTTCACGTCTGGATGCTGAGGCATGGTCGTCGGGCCGACGCGCCTTGATGCTGAGACGCGGGCTTCGGGCCGACGCGTCTGAACGTTGAGACGCGGGTGTAGAGCCAACGCGTCTTAATGCTGAGACGCGAGCATCGATTCCTCGCGTCTAGAGTTTGAGACTCTGCTTCCTTAATGGCTGGTCTGTTAGTCATTTTTAGACAGCCTACAACATCAAAAATAAATTTTTAGATATTATGAATCATCAATGTATATGGAAGATGTCCAACATACATAAAATCATGTAAACTTCTTTTGATTCTATCTAATCATGAAAACCATACATGAATATTTTTGAAAATCCAAACCGGTTAAACTGAACCAATAAACTTTTAACTTTTGTGTGTATGAACTTGAGCATATCAAAACTAATCATCTGTGCACAAGATCTAAACACTATAAACAAATTTAGATGCAAGTCTTCTTGTCGATCTCCATCTTCAAAACGACTTAATCCAAAGTCGATCCAAATGAGCTTGACTCCAACCGAGTGCTAGATGCGATCTTGACGGGCGAGCTCTTGAATCATCATGTGTTAACTTTAAAACTTGACTTTGAATCCTTTGTTGAAGCTAATCACCTACTAAGATCTTGATCAATATCTGAAACTTATTAAATATAAGATCATTAGTAAACTAACGTTCATAAGTTAGTCATCATCAAAACTAAAGTGAAAGGCCTCTGGGCCAACAACAGTTGTACTCCGGGCAGCGACGGCGGATCAGCGCGCTCGAGAGGGAGGCGGGCTCCGGAGGCATTGGGGATGGCGAGATCGAGAGAGAGGGAGGACGAAAACGACGAGATCAGGGAGAGGGGATGGCACGATCGAGAGGGCGGTGAGATCGAGAGGGATCGAGAAGTGAGAAAACTCTGCTGATGGGGTAAGAGCATCTCCAATGGGTGGCTGCATTTTGCAGTCACCTTTGAAGAATATTCTCTAGGGTATTCTACAATGGAGGGGGTGAACTCCAACCACACCCCTCCATTTTTAGAACTCCATTTCATTTTTCTTTTTAAATTTCTTTTATTTGTTTTTTAAAAATTATAAAAATTAATTTAATAATATAATATTTAGTTTAATTAAAATGAATAATATTATTATTATTTACTATAATTAGTTGATGACTTGCAATTTTAAATTTCAATCAATATTAGTCTCATTTTGAAGGTATCGACGATACCTCTCCAATGCTGAAATTTTCGTTAAAAAATAATTAATTGATTTAAATTTGTACTGATTTTAAGTAACTAGTATATTAATTAAAAAATACAAGTAGTATAGATTAAAATGTGTATGTTATTAAAAGGGTAAAAGGGGAATAGAAGTTTGATAAATAGTGATTTGGAGGCCCCCCTTCATTTTTGGAGGAAAGCCTCCAAATTTATAGCAATTTGGAGGCTGCCTCCAAATTGCAGCTCCAAATGGAGCTCGGTTGGAGCTCCCCGGGTTGCAAAATGAAGAAATGCAGCCCGGTTGGAGATGATCTAAGGGAGAGGGGGAGAGAAATAAAAAGATGGTCATTTTACAAATAAACCCTCCTGTCATTTTACAAATAAACCCCTCCTTTCCCATCTCAGATCTCGCGAATCTCAAAACAGATCCAAGGGTTTAAAACCTGTTAAGTTTACTTTAAAAATAAATGAAAATTTGTAGTCTAACTCACACGTATATATATAGAGAAAGTAATGTATCTCAGCCCCCCAGCTGAGAGACTCTCTCAGCTGGCGGCGACATGGCTGAATCTCAACCGGCGGCGACGTGGCTGAATCTCAGCCACAGATCTTGAGCGCAGCGCTACCATGGTCGCAGTTTTTTGCGAGGACCACAATCATGTCGCAGCATTTTTTTATGAGAATTGTTATCATGGTTGCAGTATTTTTTTGAGGACTGCTATCATGGTCGTAGTCATTTTGTGAAGACTGTAATCATGACCACAGTATTTTTGTAAGGACTGCTACTATGGTCGCAGTGCCAGCTAAGAGAGTTCTCTTAGCTGACAGCTGAGGTACAAATACCTTATATATATATATATAGTAGTGATCCAGTGAGAAAGCTAACTTAGGTGAGAAGATAAGAAGGGATCACAGGAGTCGTCATATTATCTTTTGGGTGGTTGAGATTAGTTTTGGGTTGGTTAAGTTAGTTATGGGTCGATTATTTTAGTTTTGGGTTTTAATTTTATTTTCTCCAAATCTAATCTCAATCACTTAGAAACTAATCTGACGGCTCCTATACTCCTTTCTCATCTTTTCACGCAAGCTAGCTTTCTCATTGGATCACTACTCTCTCTCTCTCTCTCTCTCTCTCTATATATATATATATATATATATATATATATATATATAATATATATATATATATATATAAGAGAGAGACTTGTATCCATCCAAAAGGATTTGAGTCCGAATCCTTCCCACTCAAATACCAACACTCCACATTCGAATACAAGATCCACTCCGTTGAAGTTGATTTATATTATTTCAAATATCTATAAACCAGAAATCAAGTGTTTTGAATGCGTTTTTCCCATGCATCAAGTGGGAAAAACGGATGGCCTAAGTAGCGAGTTGGTTAGTTTAACGGTGTAGAACATTTGAAACCTAGCAAAATTTGGTTTGTATGGGTTTTTAAATGTTTAGATCATAATGAAATGGCCGGATCGAGAATTTGTATGTCTAAAAATATAAATCTAACCAACTCACTACTTTCGGCCGTCCATTTCATGTCGCTTGATGAATAGGCAAAAAGTATTCAAAACACTCGATTTTTAGTTTATATATGTAACGCCCCGATCCGGAGGGTACGGAGACGTTACTGCAACGTATATACGCAGGTCAGAAATACCCTCACGTATATACGCTAAGCATCAGTACAGGCAAGAATCATGAGTACGGAAGCACGTGGTGCATTATACATTCCAACATTATGAGTACAATTACAAAGTTATCACCAGAGGTTACAATATTACAATAATATTACATCACCTGATAGGCGCAAATGCGAGAATACAAAGATATGTACGTGTATGAACAGTTCAAAAGGGCGCTCACGAGTTTACAAAAGGAAAACTCGAGAGGCACACAGGGGGGCCTGGAAGGATAGAGCTCTGGACGGTCTTCTGGGGATCCATGCTTCAGCTGCGCCACTCTGATCAGCAACTGGGAGAATCCACTCGCTCCAAGCTCCATGACCTGGACATGAGGATCCAGGGGAGTCAGATAGAACTCCCCAGGCGAGTGGTGATACGAATGCCAAGTGGCGAGCAAAGATAAGCACACGTGTAACGATAAAACCGAATCATAATCATGCATTGAAAACGTGTCGTGAGCATAAGCATGCAGAAGCAAGTAGACATGATAAGTGATATCAAGCAGGAAGTACTCATGGTATGATAAGACAAGAACAGGAGACTGGTGGAATAGGATACAAGTGGTAAAGCAAGGTATGAGCAGCTAATATAATAATAACCATAAAACCGGAAATCCGATGTAAAACCCGATGAAAGCAACTCGGCAAAGCATACAACAGATCCATGGTTGGCATCTTTTATTATTATTATTACTCGTCTTACCCTGATGTCTAGATATGTGAAATAGCGTCCCAGCACACATATATCCACATCCGAGTAAAGCAAGGTTGTTATTGGAAACCAACGGGGGTATCAACGAACTATGTTTACAGTGGGTCCCGTACATACCGGGACCACGGCCCAGGATTGTTCCGTGCTTGGTGGACGGAACCTGCCGCAAGGCGATCAGGAGGGTCTTATAGAATGCCCTTATCAAGATGGTACCAAGAAGGAGGGAGCCAGCACTCCCCTCGGTCGCCTGGAGGCCCACAGGTCAGACCGGAAGTTTTAGTTGCACAACATGCCTAGTACCACTGTAAACACGAACACATATTGATAGCCGCAAGTTTCCCCCGACCCGATGCAAGTTGTCCAGTTTTATGGTTTATTAGATGATTATCAGATTCCGGGAATGAGCAAGAGCAAGTCAGGAATATCAGGAATACATGTATATCAGGAGTATTGGTCGTACTGTAGTGTATCAAGATGTAAACAAGATGTCAGGTCATCATTCCCGTTATCGTGATAATCATGAGAGTCAAGTATATCATGCCGGGTGTCAAGTGATAGCATGACAGGAGGATGATAATTGACAGGTAACCAATCATGTCAAGAGATTGATGTTAGTCCGGTGGAAAGTTATGCCATACAAGAGGTCTTGCCAAGTAGTAGTAGGTCTGGTGATAGCATATCATTTGACCGTGATAGAAACAAGTGTTAAACAGTAGCATGTAAATGACAAGTATGAAGCAAGAGCATGGCATGTCAAGTGTTAACATATCAGGTAAATACATGGTATGTGATAGAATAGTAGCTGAGCACAATCAAGCGGAGCTGAGCAAGCTGGAGTGTACAGACAACAAACAGTACTTAACACTGGAGCGTCTGGCATGATTACCGGGACGACTCGGCTTAAAGTGCGAGTAGAAAATCCGGCAGCATCTCGCCTAGACGAATCTAGTGGTAAAGCGCTGAACGCTGATCATGAAACCAGGCGGAGCTGAACAAGCTGGAGGCACAGGCAGCGAACAGAGTTTAGACACTAATGCGCTCTGCGAGGTTACCGGGACAACTCGGTTTAAGATACGAGTAGAAAATCCGACAGCAACTCGCCTAAACGAATTTAGTGAATAAAGCGCTGAGCGCTAAGTATGCTCACCAGATGGAGCTGAGAAACCTGACGGTCCCAATCACGTCTCTTTCGAGATAGTGAGAGACCGGAGGCTGAAGGGTCCAGAGAAACCTGACGGTCCCAATCACGTCTCTTTCGAGATAGTGAGAGACCGGAGGCTGAAGGGTCCAGAGAAACCTGACGGTCCCAATCACGTCCCTTTCGGGATATTGAGTGACCGGAGGCTGAAGGCTGAGGGACCAAGAACGCTCGGGGTTTAAGCGCACTCTCGGTGACTACCAGCCATCCCAGGAGTGGGCAGAAACCCAGAGTCCACGACCACGAAGGGTCGGCCACGCATGGTATAAAGCAGTATAGTACATCACAGGCATGGTACATGTACAAGAATGAAACTACCCTAATACAAGCATTCGTCACAGAGCAATACATGTCCAGCCATTGGCACTCGGCCATACACAAATAGGGACTCAGCCCAAAGCAAAATACATAGAAACATGGAATAAAAATACATGTCGACCCGACGAAGCGGGGAAACCCAAATGGAGGCGAGAGCGAGGACACTCGCCTAAATCACCGGAAAGGCCGAAAACTCTGAATCCATGGAACTCGCGCACGCGCCATAAAATATAATAATATGAAAATATTGGAGAGAGAAGGAGAGAGAAACTAGAGAGAGAAGTATAAGGGAAGAGAGTGTGCACAGGGAGACGCGGGTTTTGAGAGTGAGACGCGGGGGTCGCAGACGCGGGAGTCGCGTCGCGAAGATGCCACAAACGCGGGGTTCGAGAAATATCGACTGTTCCAGAAAAATCCCCAAAAATACCCAGAGGTAGAAAACGTCATCCTGAGAAATAATATGAAATCGGTTTTCAGAAATAAAATCCCATTTTCAAATTAAAAATCCGGAAGTCAACCGCCGATACCGGTCTACACCGGGTCGGCCGGATTTTGATAAATTCCGAAAAATCTCAGAAAATGTATTAAAGAATAAAATATGATTTTAAGAAGTAAAGTGAAAGCAGAATTCAGAAATTCAATTCCGATTGTAAACTAAAAGTCCTGGAATCAACCAACGATACTGGCCGACACCCAATCCGGTGGAATTTTCATAAATTCATAAAATCCTCAGAAAAAGTATTTGGATAGGGAATGTGATTTTAAGAAATAATGTAAAAAGACACTTCTAGTAATTCCAATCCGTTTGTAAATTAAAAATCCGGGAATCGGTCAGCGGCACTGGTCGACACCGGTTTTGAAGATTTTCAATTTAATTCAGGAAAATTCCAGAAAATCATAGAAAATCTAAAATATTGGAAAACGATGTTTAAAACTGAAATCGGTCAAATCGGAATACCAGAATGTCCAAATCGAGCAATACTCTAGGATCGGGTCCTCGGTTCAGACTAGGGCTGACTCTGAGTCCGGAATCCGGATCCAAGACAAAACGTTCATATAAATAATTCATAATACGGAACAATACAGGAAGTAAATAAAAAAAAATACGATCGAAAAATCTGAATACGCAACTAAGTACGTATTCCGGGAGCGGGGTGTTACAATCCATCCACCTGACAAAAAATTGCGTCCTCGCAATTTCGATAAGGGGTAAATTGAACAAAAGAGGACAAGGGCGGAATTTATACCAATTAAGATATGAAGCATTATAGGTAGGGCTCTCAAGTTGACTGAACAATAATCTGAATATAGACATCCTCTGCACTTCCGGCTGTATAAGTCTTCGAACGACGCCGAATAATACTGACTGATAACATAACTTTGCAATAGAATTCCCGCTGTACTGCATACTTAATGTCACTCTGAGAATGAGCCAGAATACTGAAGATAAAGAAAATCCTGATAGTCCTGAGCATAATAAAGAAGACCGATAATTGAGAATTCCGAATACCAGGCATCGATCACTCTGAAAGATATAATCGAGTATATAGAATACCCGTAGAGATCCCGACTACAGACTTCTGAAAGATAACCCAATCGGGATCAATCCTGAAAATACCCGAACTTCAAAGAGTTGGCCCAAGAGATCATATAATCGCTTCATTTAGAACCAGCCGCTACCTCTCTAGTCTATTCATATCTTAAGTTGGTATAAAGGCTTCGAAAAACCAAACAGGGAAAGATGGAAGGGATTAGGAATCAAAGGAAGAATGATCAAGAAAGAATAGATAACTCTGCACTTGTAGTTGGAGTGTATAACCAGGACTCATGCATTCCAGTTACAAATTTCTTTACCATTAATTTGCCATCTGGACGTACTGAGGATGCGAGAGCCTAGGCTCTGATACCACCTGTGTAACGCCCCGATCGGAGGGTACGGAGACGTTACTGCAACGTATATACGCAGGTCAGAAATACCCTCACGTATATACGCTAAGCATCAGTACAAGCAAGAATCATGAGTACGGAAGCACGTGGTGCATTATACATTCCAACATTATGAGTACAATTATAAAGTTATCACCAGAGGTGACAAATATTACAATAATATTACATCACCTGATAGGCGCAAATGCGAGAATACAAAGATATGTACGTGTATGAACAGTTCAAAAGGGCGCTCACGAGTTTACAAAAGGAAAACTCGAGAGGCACACAGGGGGGCCTGGAAGGATAGAGCTCTGGACGGTCTTCTGGGGATCCATGCTTCAGCTGCGCCACTCTGATCAGCAACTGGGAGAATCCACTCGCTCCAAGCTCCATGACCTGGACATGAGGATCCAGGGGAGTCAGATAGAACTCCCCAGGCGAGTGGTGATACGAATGCCAAGTGGCGAGCAAAGATAAGCACACGTGTAACGATAAATCGAATCATAATCATGCATTGAAAACCGTGTCGTGAGCATAAGCATGCAGGAGCAAGTAGACATGATAAGTGATATCAAGCAGGAAGTACTCATGGTATGATAAGACAAGAACAGGAGACTGGTGGAATAGGATACAAGTGGTAAAGCAAGGTATGAGCAGCTAATATAATAATAACCATAAAACGGAAATCCGATGTAAAACCTGATGAAAGCAAACTCGGCAAAGCATACAACAGATCCATGGTTGTCATCTTTTATTATTATTATTACTCGTCTTACCCTGATGTCTAGATATGTGAAATAGCGTCCCAGCACACATATATCCACATCCGAGTAAAAAAGGTTGTTATTAGAAACAACGGGGGTATCAACGAACTATGTTTACAGTGGGTCCCGTACATACCCGGGACCACGGCCCAGGATTGTTCCGTTGCTTGGTGGACGGAAACTGCCGTAAGGCGATCAGGAGGGTCTTATAGAATGCCCTTATCAGGATGGTACCAAGAATGAGGGAGCCAGCACTCCCCTCGGTCGCCTGGAGGCCCACAGGTCAGACCGGAAGTTTTAGTTGCACAACATGCCTAGTACCACTGTAAACACGAACACATATTGATAGCCGCAAGTTTCCCCCGACCCGATGCAAGTTGTCCAGTTTTATGGTTTATTAGATGATTATCAGATTCCGGGAATGAGCAAGAGCAAGTCAGGAATATCAGGAATACATGTATATCAGGAGTACTGGTTCGTACTGTAGTGTATCAAGATGTAAACAAGATGTCAGGTCATCATTCCCGTTATCGTGATAATCATGAGAGTCAAGTATATCATGCCGGGTGTCAAGTGATAGCATGACAGGAGGATGATAATTGACAGGTAACCAATCATGTCAAGAGATTGATGTTAGTCCGGTGGCAAGTTATGCCATACAAGA
This sequence comes from Agave tequilana, assembly GCA_038442645.1. Lineage (NCBI taxonomy): Eukaryota > Viridiplantae > Streptophyta > Magnoliopsida > Asparagales > Asparagaceae > Agave > Agave tequilana. The sequence continues at coordinate 45,653 of JAVJIF010022107.1, forward strand.
GGTCTTGCCAAGTAGTAGTAGGTCTGGTGATAGCATATCATTTGACCGGTGATACAAACAAGTGTTAAACAGTAGCATGTAAATGACAAGTATGAAGCAAGAGCATGGCATGTCAAGTGTTAACATATCAGGTAAATACATGGTATGTGATAGAATAGTAGCTGAGCACAATCAAGCGGAGCTGAGCAAGCTGGAGTGTACAGACAGCAAACAGTATTAACACTGGAGCGTCTGGCATGATTACGGGACGACTCGGCTTAAAGTGCGAGTAGAAAATCCGGCAGCATCTCGCCTAGACGAATCTAGTGGTAAAGCGCTGAACGCTGATCATGATAACCAGGCGGAGCTGAACAAGCTGGAGGCACAGGCAGCGAACAGAGTTTAGACACTAATGCGCTCTGCGAGGTTAACGGGACAACTCGGTTTAAGATACGAGTAGAAAATCCGGCAGCAACTCGCCTAAACGAATTTAGTGAATAAAGCGCTGAGCGCTAAGTATGCTCACCAGATGGAGCTGAGAAACCTGACGGTCCCAATCACGTCTCTTTCGAGATAGTGAGAGACCGGAGGCTGAAGGGTCCAGAGAAACCTGACGGTCCAATCACGTCTCTTTCGAGATAGTGAGAGACGGAGGCTGAAGGGTCCAGAGAAACCTGACGGTCCCAATCACGTCCCTTTCGGGATAGTGAGTGTGACGGAGGCTGAAGGCTGAGGGACCAAGAACGCTCGGGGTTTAAGCGCACTCTCGGTGGCTACCAGCCATCCCAGGAGTGGGCAGAAACCCAGAGTCCACGACCACGAAGGGTCGGCCACGCATGGTATAAAGCAGTATAGTACATCACAGGCATGGTACATGTACAAGAATGAAACTACCCTAATACAAGCATTCGTCACAGAGCAATACATGTCCAGCCATTGGCACTCGGCCATACACAAATACAGGGACTCAGCCCAAAGCAAAATACATAGAAACGTGGAATAAAAATACATGTCGACCCGACGAAGCGGGGAAACCCAAATGGAGGCGAGAGCGAGGACACTCGCCTAAATCACCGGAAAGGCCGAAAACTCTGAATCCATGGAACTCGCGCACGCGCCATAAAATATAATAATATGAAAATATTGGAGAGAGAAGGAGAGAAAAACCTAGAGAGAGAAGTATAAGGGAAGAGAGTGTGCACAGGGAGAAGCGGGTTTTGAGAGTGAGACGCGGGGGTCGCAGACGCGGGAGTCGCGTCGCGAAGATGCCACAAACGCGGGGTTCGAGAAATATCGACTGTTCCAGAAAAATCCCCAAAAATATCCAGAGGTAGAAAACGTCATCCTGAGGAATAATATGAAATCGGTTTTCAGAAATAAAATCCCATTTTCAAATTAAAAATCCGTAAGTCAACCGCCGATACCGGTCTACACCGGGTCGGCCGGATTTGATAATTCCGAAAAATCTCAGAAAATGTATTAAAGAATAAAATATGATTTAAGAAGTAAAAGTGAAAGCGGAATTCAGAAATTCAATTCCGATTGTAAACTAAAAATCCTGGAATCAACCGCGATACTGGCCGACATCCAATCCGTGGAATTTCATAAATTCATAAAATCCTCAGAAAAAGTATTTGGATAGGGAATGTGATTTTAAGAATAATGTAAAAGACACTTCTAGTAATTCAATCCGTTTGTAAATTAAAAATCCGGGAATCGGTCAGCGGCACTGGTCGACACCGGTTTTGAAGATTTTCAATTTAATTCAGGAAAATTCCAGAAAATCATAGAAAATCTAAAATATTGAAAAACGATGTTTAAAACTGAAATCGGTCAAATCGGAATACCAGAATGTCCAAATCGAGCAATACTCTAGGATCGGGTCCTCGGTTCAGACTAGGGCTGACTCCGAGTCCGGGAATCCGGATCCAAGACAAAACGTTCATATAAATAATTCATAA
>JAVJIF010022108.1:0-62500 GCA_038442645.1 Agave tequilana
GCTGCATCGAGCCTCCGCCAGGTGGGGGGATTCCTCAAGAGTGGTTGTTGTGTTCCCCGCCGCTGCGCACAACATAACCTATCAAAAATTCAATTCTCATTCGAATTCACATGACATCCAGATACAGATTTGAATCAGGAAAAGAGTTACAAAGTGAAGTCATATTCATATTCAATTAAATTTCGTAAGAAATTCCTCACCTATTCGAAAATCAATCTAGATTCAAATATGGGTGGATAGTCATATAAAATTATATTTGTTTGCACTTCTACATGACAAAGATTGAGAGGCTGGGTGTCATAGATTATTGGGTGAATGAACAATTGTAGCTGCAACGGCTTCATGCTATATTTGCACATTCCTCGTCCATGACTTGTACAAGCGATTTGGAATGAATAGATTTAAGAGATGATCCCCGTCACGTTCCACATGTTGAGCTTTTTCCCCCTCAAGCTTCTCCCCAAAAATTATTAGCTACGACTAATTCTTTAGCTCATGGAAGCTACAATAATAGAGACTTTATTAGTGTATATTCCATGTATGACTATTGCTATGTGAAATTTCACTTGGGATATGACACTTGTGGTGGAATTGAAGATATTATACACGCATATATAACACACACCAACATTTACATTTACATCTTCTCGTATTTTTCTCAAGACTACATGTTCTGCACATATACGTCTTGTAACCCATTGTCGTGTTCCATCCTAGCAGATGTATTCAAAAGATAAAGTTATCAGATTTTATAATAAGATCTCAGTTGTCGCCACCTGTGAGATATAGGCCATTAATTTAATCCGAGTATCATTGCTCCTCATCAACATCAGTAACTTCTGAGAAAATAATATAGTCCTTCGCATGTGGCCACACGGTAAGCCAGTGGTCTGTTCTTCACCGGGTGCCAGTTCGAAACTCATGAGGAAGAAATTTCTCTGGACTTAACCCACACGTGGAAAGGTTTGGATACATGGTACAGGATTAGTTTGGGAGGTTAAGCCCCTTAAAATACCCTGTGTAACCAAATAAAAAAAAAAATAATAATATATAATATAATCGTTAGAAATTTCCAAGCGCTGCCAAAACGTGCAAATAAATTATATGGAAAAACTACCGAAATTGAACTCTCCGGGAATCCGATGGCATTTGCACGACCACCGTAAATCTCGTCAATCCGCCGGCGCGAACACGCACGGAATTCAACCTCTACGTTATCACCGTCTCTTCTCCGCTTCCCCCGCCGCTGGATTACGTTAAGCCCCCGTGTCATAGAATGGCTAATTCCACACAGCCACTCGGCGATGCCAATCTCGGCGTGCCACTTGCCGTGTTCCCTCGGGACATCGTACCCGAGAGATGATTGGGCCTCGCTCGCATAGAAAGTTATTATGCGAGACGAGCTGGGTTTGACCAGCTCAGTGATGATTCTGATGAAGTGGAGGGTTTGGCTTGTTTGTTCTTTTTGGTGGGTGGACTCTGTGCTCTATTGTCTCACAAACAACAAAAGACTCAAGAGCAAGAACCCCCCACCCTCTCTCTCTCTCTCTCTCTCTCTCTCTCTCTGAACTTTCCTCTGGATGCTGCTGAGAGTGAGATCGCTTCGATTGATCGATCCATCGATCAGTAGCTCTCGACCGACAGCTGAGATTTGAATCCCTTTTGCCCTCAATTTTTTCCCTGAAAAAATGGATCTTTTAGGTTATACTGCTGTTTTTTTCCCTCCAATTATCTTGATTTTTGTGTATTTTTCTGGCTGAGGTTTATCTTGGGAAGTTTTGGGGCAGTTGGTGGCTTCTTTCTCTACTGACTTAGTTATAAATTTGTGAAATTTTGGGTGCCCTTTAACTTTATTTCCTAAATTTACAGGGCTGTCTTAATGGTTGTGTAGTATAGAATAGCAGTAGCGAAGAGCTTATACAATGGGTGGGCTTTGTTCGAAGAGATCGGCGGTAGATAAATCGCCGAGCGAGAGTGCTATGAATGCTAGCAATCTCAGGGATCACGAGGCAGTGCCTTGTGAGTCCATTTGAAAACGGAAAACAATTCGATAGCTGAGCCAAACTTTGGGGAGAGCAAGGAGAAGTGGTTTTCCCGCCTTTGTCGTTCTCGGATAGGATGATGCCTGCACTTGGGAGTGTTTCGGGTGATGCTGCTGATGGTAGAGAGCAACAGCTGTCGAGGTCTTTGTCGCAGAAGTCTCGGTCCACCAAGTCGAAGCAGACTGCTTCTTCCAAGGTCGGAACAACCAAGGTTAGACTATACTTTTGACAGCTTCATTTTTTTTGTTTACATGTTTGTAGAATAAATGCTGTTTATAGTTTCATGAAATAGAATAATACAGCATTTGCATGTGTTATCTTTCACCACCACTTGTTGCATTTATGTCTGGAACATGAAACTAGTTGTGTGTGAATTTGTTAAAACCGAGCAGGCGAGCACCTAAGTACTGTCTAGGAGTTGCTGGTGACAATGCATTATTATTTGAATTTTGAGTTGGTTTAGTTCAGATGGGTAGTGTGGACTTGTTGGTTAATCTATAATAGTTGGTTATTCTCAACTTTGCGTGATCATGTAACATCTCTAAGAAGCTATGATCATTTACGAGCCAAAACAACGGGCTTTTTCTTGCATTAGTTACTCCTGTAGAGATTGTCTAGCTTGGGTGGGTTTCCAATTTCCAGACTCATGGTCCTAAAAAAGCAACAATGAAGAAGGCGTGGAAGATGATATGGATAGAATAGAGACTGGGTAATTTGAACGATCAAGGAAAGGAACAAACACCCAGAACACACACAAAAAGCAGAAGCTACATTCAAACCCATTTATTAGCCTTAATCCGCTTGTGCATTATTCCATGTTTTATATATATATTTTTTTGCTGCAGTAACGAGATGAAGTAAAGGGGTTGCATTAGTTAGCTACAGCCAGAATAAAAACTTTTTGGTTCTCTGGGAAATGAGTCTTTACAGAATACATGTGGGGGGGGGGGGGTTGGCACAAACAGGGAGGTGGCATGTAAAAGAGCTGAATAGAGAAAAAAGATTCATGTATTTAATTCCAACAAGTTGGGAAAAAGACTTTTTTCTTTCGTGTTGTTGTATCAGTTATTACTCATCTTGAGTTATTGCCTAGAACTTTGAATGTTATTGTAAGTCACAAAGAGGGATGGAGGCAAAATCATCTTAAAATTTTTCAGGAACAAGAATTTGGATCCAAATTGGAAGGTAGTCTAATCTTATTGCCTATCTATATCATATTGCTTTTACTCTGGTGTCTACTGAAGAACAATTGGATGCATGTTTTACCCATATCTGTGGGTCCTCAGATGAATGTGATTGCTAATGCATAGAGACATGGTGAATTGGCATATGATAGGATGAAAAGGCTTCTTTTGAAAGCTCTTGATTGTTATGTCTGCAGATTTTGTTAGGCTACCAGTGTACATCTGTGCAGAGCATAATGACATGTGGAATCGAATAATATCCTTTTTTGACAAGGGAAACTCAATATATTTGGTAGCACTGAACCTTGGGTACTCTTCCTTGTACTTATAAGGTGATTTGTTTAGCAAAACATGACGGTCATATCCTTGATAAGGAAAGTTCATGTGCTTGACTTAAGAAAGCATGAAACTGACACTGTGGTGCTCTTAACCTTCTAATACATTTTTGCCATATATGAAATGCATTGCCTTTGTTTTGGACGGGGCGTGTCCACTATAGCCTCTCTATTTATAGGTGTCTAGTGAAGACCTTTGTCATCTCCCCTTTTGAAGTTTTACTTGAATAATGCAGTTTGTTATTTTTTCAAATTTGGTAAAATTTCCTTAAATGCATGTTGGTTTCAATAATAGTGCAAGATAATATTGTATAAGAGACTCCAAGATGATAGAAGTACTGAAAGCTTGTCCTGAGATCTTTTGCTTCTCTATAAAAGGTTGTTAGCCAACCACAAGGAGAAGTTGACAAGACTTCCAATGACCGTGAAAGGGACTGTGCTTGTCAAAAAATATCTAAGACACAGAGCAAACATGCGAAGCCATCCATTAATAGTCGGGGGTGGGGTGGGGGTGGGGATGAGGTTATTTAACTGACAGGAACTTTGTATAGTTAAGTTCATTGTTTTGAGGTTTGATGAAAGAGTTTGCATGGTGACTTGAGTGGGATAATTGCCTGTTAGCCAGTCCTCTAGAGTTTATATAGTCAGTTTGAGGATATCATGACCCTGGACTCAGTCCATCTTGTTGTTGGTTCATGATTTTTGTCCATGTTTGATCTTTTGTGAAATGGGCCACATCTAAGTACTAATCAGTAGATTGAACTATTATCTGATTACCTGAACCCAAACCTCCTTTATTTACCTTTGTTGTTTCTTTTTTCTATCTTCCAGACGTTATGTGGTTTTCTGACATCTTTCCTTCTCTGAATATTATATATATATATATATATATATATATATATATATATATATATATATAGAGAGAGAGAGAGAGAGAGAGAGAGAGAGAGAGAGAGAGAGAGAGATGACTTGTGTCATTTCGGAAGGATTCGAGCCCGAATCCTTCATACACAAATACAATCCTCCGACATTCGAATACAAGATCCACTCCATTGAAATTGATTTATATCATTTCAAGTATCTATAAACCAAAATCAAGTGTTTTGATTACTTTTTCCCATCCAATAAGCGGCGCAAAATGGACGGCTGAAACTAGTGAGTTGGTTAGATCTATGTCTTTAGACATACAAATTCTCGATCCGGCCATTTGATCATGATCTAAACATTTAAATCTTACAAACCAATTTCTGTTAGGTTTCAAATGTTCTAAGCCGTTAAACTAACTAACTCACTATTTAGGCGGTCCGTTTTTCCCCTACTTGATGTATGGAAAAAAAGTATTTAAAACACTTGATTTTTAGTTTATAGATACTTGGACTTCAACAGAGTGGATCTTGTATTCGAATGTCGGATGTTGGTATTTGAGTGGGAAGGATTCGGCCTCGAATCCTTTCCGAACTACACAAGTCTATCTCTGTCTATATATAAGAGATAGACTTGTGTAGTTCGGAAAGGATTCGAGGCCGAATCCTTCTCACTCAAATACCAACATCCGACATTCGAATAGAAGATCCACTCCGTTGAAGTTGATTTATATTATTTAAAGTAACTAAAAATAAAAATCAAGTATTTTGAATACTATTTGCGCATCCATCAAGCGACGCAAATGGATGCTGAAAGTAGTGAATTGGTTAGATTTATGTCTTTAGACGTATAAATTCTTGATCCGGCCATCTGATCATGATCTAAACATTTAAAAACTCCTACATATAAATTTTATTAGGTTTTAAATTTTCTAGTTCTACACCGTTAAACCAACCAACTCACTATTTAGCCGTCCGTTTTTCTCTACTTGATGTATGAGCAAAAAGTATTGAAAATACTTGATTTTTAGTTTATAAATACTTGAAATATATAGACCAACTTCGACGGAATGGATCTTGTATTCGGATGATGAATGGTTGTATTTGAGTGGGAAGGATTCGGGCTCGAGTCCTTCCGAAACTGCACAAGTCTATCTCTCTCTCTATATATATCTTCCACCACACTAAAAACTAGCCGATAGCCCAAATTTCTTTCGTGAACATGAAGTACAATATTTATATGACATCAACGCACAATTGCGAGTTTGTTAAACAATTATAATTGCAATTTACTATCCACTCAGGAAGACTTTGTTGCTTAAATTTCCATATAGAAAGTCCTTGCTTCCAATCCATCACTTGAGGTCCATGACCGTCAATGCCTTTTTGCTCAAGGTAACTTCTTGACCAAACTATAGCTAAGGATCTCTATTGCAAATGATCTAAATGATTTAGAAAGGTGCATTCAATATTTTAATTAACAGGTCCACCATGACTAATCAGAAGACATTTTGTTTCTAAAATTTGGAAGTAATTTGCTAACAGAAATGAGGACAAATATTTTGCTACTGCACCTTGTAGCAAGTACATTATTCCTGTTAAATATGGTTTGAAATCTCGAAATCAGAATAAGCTCACAATTTTAGGTATCATGGTCATAACGGCCGTTTTGTGATATCGGTCTCGGGCAAAAAATAATTTAAAAAATAATTAAAATTTGTTGAAAAACTTTTTGGATAATTAGTAGCACTTTTACATTTTTTAGAATAGTTTAATGCAAATATGATAGGCTTAAATGAAATTTACGTGGAATCCGTTCAGACATTCAATTCTTTTGCAATTATAAAATATCTTCGTGGGGCTTGTTGCATTTAGTTTGTATCAAGTCGAGCAACAATCTCCAATATTTGATTCTGGGGTCCACATTAGAAGAATACTGGGAAAAAAATCCAAAATTGGTTATTGCGATCTCTCTCACTATGATGATCTCTCTCTTTGCTGCTGCGATCTCTTTCTCCTTCTCGCAGTCTCTCCTTGTTGCAATCTCTCTCCTTACACTTCTTTCCTCTCTCTCTACACACACCCTCTCTGATCCTCTCTTTGAGGTCTCTCTCCTCGTGACCTCTATCTCCCCTTATCTCTCTCCGATCTCTCTCTGATTCTCTCTGCGATCTCTCTCCGATATTTCTTACTTTTGCACGAAAATCAGCCTGGAATTGTCTCCTGGAATAGTCTCTGACCTCTCTCTCGCACTCTCGCCGCCCTAGAATCAGCCTGGAATCAGACCATCTTAGCCGATTTGCGCTAATTCTGGTTGATTCTCTGTTCCGCCAACTAATTCTGCCTTGATTCTCACGAGATTGAATTTAACCGGCCGATTCTACATCGTTCTTCATTGATTCTGATACCAGCTGATCCAGATCGACTGATCCTTTGAATCATGTTAAAGTCCCTGCCACTACAAGACACTGAAGTTTTGGTATAGGGTTGAGGGTAATATATTTCTACTCTAACACGACCACTTACCCTTTTTATGGGCCAAAATTATGGTTCTAAGTCGCGGGCATCAGCTGCCGACTTGGGGACAACTGAGACGGATTAGTTGCGGCGACTCGGATCGGTTTCGGACGTTACACGCAAAACGTTACATAGAAAGCTCAAAAAATTCTGAAAAAATAACGACAATCGTAAAAAAAAATGTAGACATCAAAATTCATGTATCACATGTCAAAAATAAATTTATTTTGAGGGGGTAATTAGGGAAATATGATGATTTAGAAATATGAAAGATTTGAGGGATAAACATGAGAAAACCCAAAATAAAAAAGAAAAAAGAAAAAAGAAAAAGGAAAGGATAAAGGAGAGAGAGATCATGCTCTCTCTCCCCCTCTCAGCTGACATCTGCTCTCTCTTCCCTCCCCCTCTCCCTCTCTCCCCCTTCCCCCTCCGCTCAGAGGCGACGAGGGAACGGTTCGGTCGACGGCGGATTGGAGGCGGTGGGCTGGAAGCGACGGCGTCGGCCCCTCTCCCTCTCTCTCCCTTCCCCCTCCGCTCAGAGGCGACGATGAGCGAATGGTTCGGTCGGCGGCGGGTTGAAGGCGGTGGGCTGGAAGCGATAACATCGAATGTGAGAGGGAGAAAGATCGGGTGGAGAGATCGGGTGAGAGATGGAGGGGAGAGATAGAGAGATCGAAGGGAGTCGGTGAGAGATAGAGAGAGATCAGAGAGAGGGAGAGAGATATAGAGATAGATCGGAAGGGGGGAGAGAGATATAGAGCTTCGAGGCGAGCAACCAGTTGCGGCGGGCGGGCGAACGACGGCGGCTGTAGCAATAGGCCACGATCCTCCTTTTTTTTCCTTTTTTATGTTTCTTCGACTCGGCGCCGACTTGGTCCTGACTCGGTCGACTCGACTGAGTCATCTCGAGTCGTATCGGGACTCGATCAATTCGATCGAGTCGAGGCCGAGTCTGCCCCGAGTCGGAGAAAAATCGAAGCACGGGCGACTCGCGTCTCAGGGTCATCGCGACGCCCGACTTCAGCCGATACTTCAAACCCTTGCCGAAACTAGGCCTTTTGTAGAGTGGTATTCTTGTTTTTTTCCTAAATCTTTTTCTTTAAAAGTGTGCCAGATGAGAATTGAACCTGTATTGCTTTGATATCATATTAAAGTTTGTGCTATTAAACCAAAAGTCCGAAGTCGTGTGGGTAAAGAGGAGTATTTTTATATTCTAACATGCCCTTGCAGGTTGAGCACCATTTTTATGGGGCGAATCTGGTCTTTTGCATAACAATATTTTTTAATCACTTTTTTTTAAATGCGCTCATGGTGGAAATTGAATTTAGTTGCTCTCTGATATCACAATAGAGTCTTCGTCACTGCACTAAAACTTCAAAGTTTTAGTGAGGATTGAGGGTAATATATTTATATTCTAATAATTAGTCATGCATATAATACATGAATAATATTTTTAATTTGCAAACTCTATGAAGCTTTAGCATCTTCTATGTCTTAAGTGTCTCCACTTCTAGAGTCTTGGAAAGAGTGCATTTAAATGAGGAAGTTTCACCACCTCATTATGAATGCCTGAAAGCTATGCATTACACAAGTCAAAAGTGTCATATTCACCGGTGGTCCCAGTGTCGTTCAGACCATGAGTCCAATGAAATTATTGATCATTCTTTTTTACAAGTCCGGAAAATATTGTTGAGCCAAAAGCATACGGTAGAAAACACTAGAGAAGACTACCTAGACCTTTTTGCTTCCTTTCAGCCTGATAATTCCAAACACTGTGCTTCCTGATTTTGATAATGCCAAAAGGTCAAAATTTGTTGCAAGTATTTATTCAAAGCCTCTAGAAATTCTCATCACATTTGTGTCACATGCGAGAAAGACGAAGAAATGATTAGAAGTTCATGTCTAATAAAGCTGGTTCTGACTAGTCTTGAAGCTTTTGAAATGTCATAAAGAAGTTCATATGGAGTTCAAAACATTCAGTCAAGACTTTGAAATGTCATAGAGAAGTTCATATGGAATTCAAAACATTCAATCAAGACCCGATTCCATATGGAATTTTGTTGAGTAGAAATCACGAGCATGAAGAAATTCAATGTGTAGATCATACGAAGAAATGACCTTACTGGCCAAAAGGATATGGTAATTAGGGTAATAAAGAAAACAGCAACCAACCCTTTTAACAGTAATTGAACCGACAGGAACTATGGAGGAGGCAAGGAAAATGTAACCAGTCTCCTACAATAATAGCTGAGAAATTGAAGCCTTATGAATCCTAGTATTTGATATGGAATTTGTTGATTATGGACGACCCAGCTAAATATCAGCCTCTAATGACAAAATAATCTGAGCCACAAGTTGGTTTGAAAATTAAGGATTTATATGGTTAAATAGTCAAAGTTTTTTTGAAGTTTGAGGACAACATGTTCAAGTTGATTAGCAAAAAATTATGCATAAGCAACTAGACGAATGAGACTTGTGATCGCCCTTCACCGCGAGTCCGACTCTCAAGTCTTGTGGCTGAGCATATATCATTTGGCCATATTGAGGCGTGAGTTAAAAGACCGCGTATGCTTCCCAACTCTTGTAAGCAAACTTGTACAAATATGGAATTCAATATGTTTAGTTAATTCATGAATGATACGCAAATTACTCATCGTCTTGACCAGACTGGTGAAGATCATAATAGGAACTATGTAGCATAGTCATGAACACGTCTAATTTAGCAGGCACTATATCTCATGGATACTTTGGCTAATATGATATCGTTTGTCTCTCTGGCTCAGTGTTTTAAATATCAGATATCAGCGATATATCAGTCGGCAAAATTACATACCGGTATCGGGTGATATATCGCGATATGGTTCTAAATATCGGACGTCATACCGAATGAAGAATATATATGTGATTGCCTACATAAATTATATGAAACTACTTAAAGTAAGTTTAGGGTCATAAACTTGTAGGAGATACATACCTTTTGTAGAAGCTCCTCAAATGCGTTTGTAGAAGCTCCTCAAATGCGTCATGTGGCGATATATCAGATATATTCATCTCGGATATCGGTCGATTATTGGCAGTGTTTTAAATATCGGATATCGGCGATATACCGGTCGGCAAAATTATGTACCGGATACCGGATACCGGGTGGTATCTCGCGATATGGTACTAAATACCGGTTGATATATCAATAGTAAATACATATAAGACATTATTAAAAGAAATAAGTTATTATCCAAACATCATATAAAACACCCTTGAAATACCATAATGAACATAGAATAAAATAAAACAATCTCTCAAGAAAAAATAATAATTATTATCTAAATAAGTAACTATAAGGGCCGATATATCGGATATTTCATCTCGGATATCGGCCGATATATCGGCCACGTGGCGATATATCGGCCAATATCGGTTCAAATGATATCCGATAAATTTTTGCACTTATCGTATCGTTTTGTATAAAATACTGATATCTCGGCCGATATACCGGTATATCGGCCGATATTTAAAACAATAATATCGGCCACGTGGCGATATATTGGCCCATATCGGTCCAAAACGATATCCAAAAATTTTTTACACTTATCATATCGTTTTGACCGGTATCTCGGCATATACCGGTATATCGGCTGAGATTTAAAACATTGCTCTGGCTTCATCTTTCCTCTTGATTGAATCTTTAAGAGCATGATTTCAAATATTGGTCGATAAATTGGCAATATCGTATCAGTTTTGAGGTAGTCGATACGATAGACAAATGTCAATCGATATTGCCGATATGGGCAATATTGATACTACAATCCATTGGTTATAATCAAGCCGGGATTTTAACCATAACTTCCTAGTTTGGAGGAACGTGGATGGTCGCTCCTTTGTTGCATTAGCTTAAAGAACATGACCAACAAAGTTAGATTGCCTACTCGTTGACATTATTTTACGTTGGGTACTTTTTTTGCTCAGACAACTTATAGAATATTTGCCTAAGTTTAGCAATCCATAGTCAGCTATGAGAAAACATTCAACTCGTTTGTGGACCTTTCTCACTCTTTGTTTTGCCCCATAGCCAACTATTTTGATGGGAAAAGATGAAACTCCTCTCGAACACTCCTCTTGCGTGGTGGTGATGATGCACTTCTTGTATATTCATTATACATGAGTGGAATACTTGTTGCACTCACTTATATAATATACCTTTAGTTTTGTACTCTGTTTGTTTGGCACTTCTTGAAAATGTTTGTTGCTCTTCTAAAAAAGGATATTCTTCAATATGCATGCACTTAATTCTATATGAACTACTATAATTCTATTGAGCAATTCGTTCTAAACTTAGGATAATCAGCATAACTAGTTGAGATATATTAAACTATTGAAAGGAGGAAATAAGCCAATACTTATTGCCTGTCACACAATATATGAAAAGTTTATTCCCGTTAGAAGCCCATGCTTGTTTTTCAGAAATCTAAGAAAAAAATATAGATTACTAGATTTTTGGGCATGTGTGATGCACGTGTAAGAAATCTTTATGTTTTAATATTTTAAATATGAATTTTGTGTCCACTCATCTTCTTGTTATGTGTTTTTTTTTTAATTTTAGCTATGAGATTATTATGTTGCTTTGGGAAAGTAAATGTTTTGTGGGATGTGTAAACCATGCAAGGATATTAAATTAATAAATAGATGGATGACTCAAATTTAATATGAGAAATCTAAGTCTTTAAATGATGGATGGTCAGGATCTAATGGAGGAACCTCAGACAATGAAACCTGAGTGTGTGAGACCCCACAGAGTTTGCATTATATTAGTAGAGATATATGTTCTTTGTTGGCATGTCCTTGCCAACTGGTGTCCTACTTTTTTAACATTTATAGTTCCCTACCTTCTAAGAATTTGCAGTGCCTTTAGCTTTCTGGCTTATGTTTGTATGGTCAATGGAGATCCACTTAGGTCTTTCCTGAAACCTCCTCTGCTCTTTCTTACATTATTGTGTCTAAATATTTTTCTTCTTCATGCAAAACAAATGTACAATATTTCCATATAATTTCCTGTACATAAGTGTTTCACTGATTTTTTTGTGTTTTCTTTTAAACCATTGTTTCCTTTCATCATGTATTTCCACTATGGGCTGTTTGGATTCAGGAATTGGGTGGAAGTGAGGAGTGGGAAGTGTCTTTTCTCATTTCAGCTGTTCATCCAACACCGGAAAAGGAAAATGGAAAAAGTTCTTTTCCTTCTCTCTTTTCTCCTTTACACAACGTTTTCCTCACTTTCAGAGTGCTACAGTTAATTTTGTGGTCATATAAATCTCATTTGTAATAAGTTGTAGCACAAAACAGTTAATTTTTTGCTCATATAAATCTCACTTGCATTCTAATTACAGTCTAATTTTTATTTTTCTTATTAATTTTTAATTTAATATTATTTTGCGGTCAACTTTGTAGTCAACTTTTCCGCTTTCACTTCCACATTACCATCCAAACACCGGAAAAGACATAACATTTTCCAAACCACACTTCCCACAACATCCAAACACCAGAAAACTTACTAACCAATTCCCAAGTTCCAAAGGGAACTATTACCATTTCCTCACTTCTTCACTTCCTCACTTCCACCCTTAACCAAACAGGCCCTATGTACTTCAGCTATGTACTCTTATTTGAATGAAATATGCTATGAATTATTAACTGCAGAATACCAGTACCTAAGTAGCTATCTCCGCAGAATATTAGTACCTAAGTAGCTATCTCTTTGTACAGGTCTCAGAAGTGAGCTCACTTATAGGCAGAGCTGGGACAGTGGGGCTTGGGAAGGCAGTTGAAGTTTTGGATACTCTTGGTAGTAGCATGACAAGTTTAAACCTTAATAGTGGCTTTGTATCAGGAGTCACAACAAGGGAACAAGATATCTATTTGGCTTTTGAGGTTGCTAATACAATTGTCAAAGGCGCAAATCTTATGCATTCACTTTCTAAAGAAAATATAAAACATTTAAAAGAAGTAGTTCTTCCATCAGAAGGTGTGCAACGTTTGATATCCAAAGACATGGATGAGTTACTAAGGTTGGCTGCTGCTGATAAAAGGTATGTAGGGAAAGCTTTCCCAATTTGAAATTTGATAATTGACCTAGGATTATGTTTGTTGGGAACTTCCTACTTTTTCAGAGATATTTATTTTCAGAGTTATTTCTCAGTATTTTTCTTAATGGATACTGGCATCTTTTCTCACTGACTGACTCATTGGATTTTGTAGGGAAGAGGTAAAAGTATTTGCGGGAGAGGTTGTTCGTTTCGGAAATCGTTGTAAAGATCCTCAATGGCACAACTTGGACCGCTACTTCGACAAGTATTATTTAGTCCTACCTTCTTTAAAATCATATTTCTATATTGTTAATGGAAGCTGACACATGGTCTGCTGCTTGCTTCGTAAAATGTAGATTAGTGTCAGACCTTGCACCTCAGAGGAAGTTGAAAGAAGCAGCAGAAGCAGTGATGCCGCAACTCATGACTATGGTTCAGTATACCGCTGTAAGTAATTTTATTTATAAAATTTTTAGATATGATAAACCGCTTTAATTACAATCTTTCATTTGTAAGAGTTACCTGTTCTTTATATTATAATTAAATGATCCAGCACATACACAATTGCTAAACTCATATGGAATATCTATATGTGGTTTGAAATATAACCTATTGATTTAGGTGGCGTTTGAATTGCTAGAACATGCCGGAGAGGACGTATGATCAAAAGTACTGTACCTTAAATAGACATGAATGCAGAATTAATTAGAACTTAGTTAAGTGATGTAAAAAGGTATGTTGTTCATTCTTCATGATTGATGGGGTTAAATATTAGGTCATTAGAATGTGAGTTTAACCTCACAACTATTATTTTGGTTTCTTTGCATTTGGATGGTTTTGGTGTTTTATCCGTCCATCTCGACCAATCAACACGGACCCCTCTCTCAGATCTAAGCAGCCTCCTCTTTCTTCTAGATATGTTTCTCAGTGCTGATTCATACTGCGTTTTGCAACTGCTAATCATAATATCAGAAAAGCTATTATCTTGTCCCATTGCCCTAAAAATTACCTATGTTGAAATTTTTGTGCCTCTAGATATCTGACAAGGATAGCCTTGATTTCTGGCCTCATGGAACACACATACTTTGATGAAGGAGACGTGCCCATGTTCTATAGTTTTTTGATGCGTGGATACTTCTCTTGACATATCTTAAAATTTGCAACATATACAAGACGTTTCAGAGACATCATAGACGTAACGATGATGACAAAATTATATTTAGTTCAATTACTTGAAGTTGCTTGCATTTATATAATTTGTGTAGTTTCTCAATAAGGATTATCCACATAATTATTGATTTATATGACTCGAAAATAATTTGCAACATCTAAGATATTTTGTTCTTTTAATTATTCTAGCCTGAGAAATTTCATGTTACAGATGATGACCATTAATGCACACATGCAAGTATAGTTTAATTATTATTGTATAATTATACATGTACCATGTCATATTCTTATCCTATGTATCTTCGTATTGTATATTAAGTGCATGTATCTATGTTACTATGTATATGGAGACACAAAAACACAAATGTGTGTGTCTCTGTGTGTGTATAATATTTTTCTGTAACAACCCGAAGTTTCGCACATCAGCTGCAGTCTGGGTATGAACTTTTGAGGCGTTATAATATGATATATAACTCATGCAGTTCAAATATACTAAAGATAATACTTAAACAACATGACATGTATAAAGGAAATCTCACTTGGGGTAAATGTTTCAAGACATATACAAAGGAATCTCAACACAAGGATAGAGAGTTAAAGTTGGATACACACACAAAACTAGCACAAGGGCCCTCAGCCACTAAGCAAAGTAAATATAAGTGCATGTATCTATGTTACTATATATATGGAGACACAAAAACACAAGTGTGTATGTGTATAATATTTTCATGTAACAACCCGAAGTTCCGCACACCAGCTGCAGTTTGGGTATAAACTTTTGAAGTGTTATAATATGATATATAACTCAACTCATGCAGTTTAAATACACTAAAGAGTATACTTAAACAACATGCCGGAAATCCCACTTGGGGTAAAAGTTTCATGTCTATACAAAGAAGTCCCAATATAAGGATACAAAGTCAAAGTTGGATATATAAGGCCCTTGGTCACAAAGTAAAGTAAACTTGCTATACAATAACAAAAGGGAAATATGTATATAAAATGAATGACTCTCTATGAAGTACTCTATCTACCTATAAAAAAGATGACTACTCGAAGTCTCCGTCACTCAGCGCTTCCTGGACGCCTGTGAATAACCTGAAAGATGTAAATCAACGGGCATCAAACGCTAGCAAGTCAACCCAAAAAGGTTGCCCTCCGACCATGATCCTGAGGCTGACTCAGTAATAGGTCAGGAGATAAACAATAAATATCATGAAATATAAAGGAGAAAGATCAATGAATACATGGTATGGTAGTAGACTTAATAAATAAAAAAAGTGAATAATCACGATAAACGTGTCCGAGCGTGATACATGATACACTTCTATGATCATTATAATAAGCACTATCTACCAAGTGTCAAAGTAGGGACCCTCTGTGAATATATCATTTTGATTTTGCAAACAATGAATGCAAATGGAGAAGACTCCTAAATCACAAGCTAGTTGTTATCCAAGCTACCTCGCCCTCATCGGCAATTCAACAAATACGAGAGAGCAATATCTCAAGGCTAGTTAGCGTACTAGCTACGTCACCATCAACGGTGATACAATCTTTATGAGAGAATGAAATTTCACGACTAGTTGGCGTACTAGTTACGCCACCCTCAGCGGTGATTCAACCTTTACGTGAGAATAAAATCTCACAGCTAGTTGGCGTACTAGGTACGTTACCCTCAACGGTGACTCAATTTTTTAAATACAAACACTAACACTTTCATATATAACACCATTCTACGAATGTGTATATATGAATCGCATATCATAAATTAAAAGAGATAATATAATAATTAAGTTAAATCACACCGTCTATACATGCGTTCACACATAAGTGTCCAATGCACGTTCAAGCCCACATGTCTCATGCACGTATCACAAAGTAACTACACATGCACAATGTACAACACACGATTTTCATACCGAGGAACCATAATTCATTTTACAATAACCTATTAGGTTTTCGTCTAACAGTATCGATCGACATCGATCCAAAATAACATACAAGGCTTAAGTAAATTATCGAGTTCTAGGAAAAGGGTTCTAGCACGACTCTTGCATGGTAAAATTTCATTTTATTCACCACAATCCTAGTTCTCATAAAGTTACATTATTATACTTGCAAACTAATCCACATGTGGATGCAAACTATCCATTTAGGGATGAACATATAATTAATTCATTTGATTCTAAATATGCAAGTAAACTAAAAATCATATTTTTAATCTTTACATTCCTAGATCTCATAAAATTTCGTTTTTATATGCATATCAATCCAATTTCATATGGGGTTCAAGTTACTAATCTCTTAATGAACATTATTAAACTTAATTCAATTGAAACATATTATCAAGATAAAAATCATATTTTTAGTTATCTCTTTTCTAGATCTCATAAAATATATTTTTATGCATGTAAATTCTTCAAACTCATGTGGGTAATACACATCAATCATAGAATGAATATATAATAAACTTAATCAAAACTAAGCATTTTAACTTAAAAATCACATTTTTTAAATAGGGTGAAAATCCTAAACATCAAGAACGTAGGAAAAAGGCAACCAAGAAAGGTAAACTTACTTTGCTTGGCAAGAGAGAGATGATTTGGTTGGTGTAAGCTTGATGGAAACCTTTCTCCTTGCTAAACTTTGTCCCAAGAGAAATCCCCAAGTTTTCTCCTTCAAATCCTCAAGATAAAGAAACCCTAACTCCTCAAGGTGTATTTATTATATAACTAGGATCATGGGTCTTACATGTTCTCTTATTGGGTCTAAACCCATAACCCAAAAATAAACGCAATCTAACTTACACAAATATCTAATTTGAAAGAAGAAAAGTCCAACTTGGTCTCCTCTCAAATAGTGTTTTGTTTTAAAAAGAAAAACTTGTATAAAGATGATAAGTCGACTAATAATCTAGGTAGTCGACTAATGGGTCAAATCAGAAACCAATCAGAAGATATAGAAGCTGATTAGTAGACTTATATTTGTGATAAGTCAACTAATGAGGCTAATTAGTCGACTTATATTTTAGATAAGTCGACTAATGAACTTAAACATAAACTGGGTTATAACTTGGGTTCTCAGACTAGTCGACTTATACAGATACTCTGATACATACTCTGATACATGGTTCTATAAACCCAGACTAGTCGACTTATACATCATATTGGTCGACTAATCCATCAAAATAGAAACATGTACATACATTCATCTAGTAGTCTAGTCGACTTATGCATCATATAAATCGACTAATATGGCAGGATTTAGTTAATGTACAGCTTAACCAAAATTTAAAACTTGATCGTTTTAAATCTATTCAAATGGCTATGTTTTCAAGATTTGAAACATAACTTTTCAAATAGTCAAAAACTTGATCATATCAAAACATGCATGAGAAGAGATGTAGATTAGTTCAAAAATTCCAGGGTGTTACATTTCCGTATACACAAAAGTTTGTTACTTCATATTGTTGTTGCTATGAGATATTTCTTTTATCAATTAGATCATTTTGGTATTACATAAAAGTTTTCTTAATTTCTCTCCTTGTTTATTTGGAAACTTTATGACCATTTTAACTTTCATTTCTCTTGCATCATTTCTTTACTATTTTTTTCTCCCAGGAACTATACCATGAATTGCATGCCTTGGATAGATTTGAACAAGATTATCGGCGGAAACTTCAAGAAGAGGAGACTGCAACTACAGTTCAAAGAGGTGAGTTTCTCTTGTACTTGAATCATAGAAATAGAATGTGATTAAGTTAAGAGGCCATCATTAATGTTTGTCTTCTGGCATATTATATCTATTTCATATGAGAACCAATTGTTATTCTTGGAAATGAGTGGTTGATCAGTGAACATGCTGGCATAGTGGTATGTCTGAAACTACAAAACCATTTTCAACATGTTATACTTATGGCGAGAATGAAGACTAGTTGCCAGTCATAAGCACATTTAACGTACAAAATACTTAAACATGCCCGCACTGAGGCTCAACGAATATACAGGGAAATATAATATGTTGTTCACCTGGTTATTTCTCCATGTGTATCTACAATGAAGTTGTCTATGAGCCTATTGAGGCAGAAGACAACAGGTTCACCATGCAACCATTCTTTTGAGATATGATGATAATACTTGGACAACTCTTCTTAACCTTTAGAGGAGTAGCCATTTTTCAACAGAGCATAGACTGGCATAACTATGAAACCTCCTGGAAAAGCTTAATGACGTTAACGTTTAGTCTGAATGCTATGAGTTCTACGTGTGACGCAATAAAGGTTGCAATTTAAGGCTTTCATTTGCCCAAGACCTGGCCTGGTTTGACTGAGCCTGATTAGAAAGAAATCTAAGCAGCAATAAGATAAAATATTATTTCAGAAATTCAAGAAGATGCAAAAGCAATTCAACCGGTCACAAGCCAACTCTGTAACATCCTCCACATCCACTGACCCAATAGGCGGTCAAGATCCTTTTGATATGTAAAAAAAAAAAAAAAAAAAAAACTCGGGAAGGGAAAGAGAGAAGAATTTCTCTCCAAACAGCACTACAAAAGCACTGACAAGATTCCAAAGGAAAAAAAGTAAAAGAAGACACTCACCTCAATAATTCAAAGCGACAAAAGATGATAGACAGCTGAAAAGCAAAGAAAGGACCAGCACTCATCGCAAAAAGCAAAAGCAGACAAATTGCCAGCTCAAAAGGGGAAGCCACTCACCTCAATTATTCAAAGCGACAAAAGATGATTCAGACGCACTCGCTCAAAAGCAAACTCCAAGGACGACAGCTCACCTCAATCATGCAAAACAAAGACGCACTCATCAAAAGCAGATTCCACTAAGACGACATCACATCACCACCAGACAAATATCAATAATGCGAGACACCTCACAATCTCCAGAAGGGTCGACGCCCTCTATAAAAGGGAGCCCCCTTCGTCCATTCAAGGCAGGCGGAAAAAAGAGCGAAAAGGTAGAGCTTCAAAAGAAATCCTCAAAACAACCTTTCTCAACTTTTCTCAACCACAATCTCCTTCTCTTAAGACTTTCAAGCTGTATTCCTATCTAATCTTGTATCCGGTTTCAAAGGTTATTACTTCAAGGCAAGCTTTGTAAGTCCATCTGTAATTCATTCTCTGAAATAATATTTTATCTTATTGCTGCTTATTTTCAAAAATTTTGGAGGGAGTTCTGTAGGCTGTCTAAAAATTACTGATGACAACGCCTCAAACGCGAACCACAAACCAACGCGACATTTCAACCCTAAGTGCAACTTGGCACTGCATCGACATGAAGGTCACGCTTATCATCAAATGTGACACTCGCGTTGCTTCTTCAAACGCGGATCTCAACAAAGGTCGTGTTTTAACTTTAAATGCAAGCCGGGGTAGCTTAGCGTTTCAACGTGAGTCTATGAGTTCCGCTTGTGAGATCCACATTCTTTTCACCAATGTGAGATCCGTGTTCTGCTTTAACTGACAGCCATCAACTGAAACACACGTTTGAAAGAAATCTAAGCAGCAATAAGATAAAATATTATTTCAGAGAATGAATTACAGATAGACTTACAAAGTTTGCCTTGAAGTAATAACCTTTGAAACCGGATACAAGATTAGATAGGAATACAGCTTGAAAGTCTTAAGAGAAGGAGATTGTGGTTGAGAAAAGTTGAGAAAGGTTGTTTTGAGGATTTCTTTTGAAGCTCTAGCTTTTCGCTTCTTTTTTCCGCCTGCCTTGAATGGACGAAGGGGGCTCTCTTTTATAGAGGGCGTCGACCCTTCTGGAGATTGTGAGGTGTCTCGCATTATTGGTATTTGTCTGGTGGTGATGTGATGTCGTCTTAGTGGAATCTGCTTTTGATGAGTGCGTCTTTGTCTTGCATGATTGAGGTGAGCTGTCGTCCTTGAAGTTTGCTTTTGAGCGAGTGCGTCTGAATCATCTTTTGTCGCTTTGAATTATTGAGGTGAGTGGCTTCCCCTTTTGAGCTGGCAATTTGTCTGCTTTTGCTTTTTGCGATGAGTGCTGGTCCTTTCTTTGCTTTTGAGCTGTCCATCATCTTTTGTCGCTTGAATTATTGAGGTGAGTGGCTTCTCCTTTTGCTTTTTGTCCTTTGGAATCTTGTCAGTGCTTTTGTAGTGCTGTTTGGAGAGAAATTCTTCTCTCTTTCCCTTCCCTGGGTTTTTTTTTTTTTAACGTTCATTCCCGATTGGCCTGAACTAGGCCATATAAGAGACAAATAGGGCCCAAATAGGGAGAAAATGTGGTTTTGAAGAGCCGAGATTGGTATTATATTTTTGCTATGCACAAATGCTACCTCTTAACCTTATTTCTAGTCTTAATTGGGGAGTTTGACCAAAAGTCAAACTTCAGCCCTGATTGGTTTAATCTAGGCCTTATAAGAGCCAAATAGGACCTAAAAGGGGAGAAAACAGGGTTTTCAAGTGTCCTGAGTGGTATCATATAGTTTCTATGTATAAATACTACCAACCTTGGATAGATTTGAACAAGATTATCGGCGGAAACTTCAAGAAGAGGAGACTGCAACTACAGTTCAAAGAGGTGAGTTTCTCTTGTACTTGAATCATAGAAATAGAATGTGATTAAGTTAAGAGGCCATCATTAATGTTTGTCTTCTGGCATATTATATCTATTTCATATGAGAACCAATTGTTATTCTTGGAAATGAGTGGTTGATCAGTGAACATGCTGGCATAGTGTTATGTCTGAAACTACAAAACCATTTTCAACATGTTATACTTATGGCGAGAATGAAGACTAGTTGCCAGTCATAAGCACATTTAACGTACAAAATACTTAAACATGCCCGCACTGAGGCTCAATGAATATACAGGGAAATATAATATGTTGTTCACCTGGTTATTTCTCCATGTGTATCTACAATGAAGTTGTCTATGAGCCTATTGAGGCAGAAGACAACAGGTTCACCATGCAACATTCTTTTGAGATATGATAATAATACTTGGACAACTCTTCTTAACCTTTAGAGGAGTAGCCATTTTTCAACAGAGCATAGACTGGCATAACTATGAAACCTCCTGGAAAGGCTTAATGACGTTAACGTTTAGTCTGAATGCTATGAGTTCTACGTGTGACGCAATAAAGGTTGCAATTTAAGGCTTTCATTTGCCCAAGACCTGGCCTGGTTTGACTGAGCCTGATTAGATTTAAGTGGTTATGGGCCTGAGGTTCAAGTTCATATGAGAACCAATTGTTATTCTTGGAAATGAGTGGTTGATCAGTAAACATGCTGGCATAGTGGTATGTCTGAAACTACAAAACCATTTTCAACATGCTATACTTATGGTGAGAATGAAGACTAGTTGCCAGTCATAAGCGCATTTAACGTGCAAAATCAATAAAGGTTGCAATTTAAGGCTTTCATTTGCCCAAGACCTGGCCTGGTTTGACTGAGCCTGATTAGATTTAAGTGGTTATGGGCCTGAGGTTCAAGTTCATATGAGAACCAATTGTTATTCTTGGAAATGAGTGGTTGATCAGTAACATGCTGGCATAGTGGTATGTCTGAAACTACAAAACCATTTTCAACATGCTATACTTATGGTGAGAATGAAGACTAGTTGCCAGTCATAAGCGCATTTAACGTGCAAAATACTTAAACATGCCCGCACTAAGGCTCAATGAATATACAGGGAAATAATATGTTGTGCACCTGGTTATTTCTCCATGTGTATCTACAATGAAGTTGTCATGAGCCTGTTGAGGCAGGACAACAGGTTCACCATGCAACCATTCTCTAGAGATATGATAATAATACTTGGACAAACTCTTCTAACCTTTAGAGGACTAGCCATTTTTCAACAGAGCATAGACTGGCATAACCATGAAACCTCCTGGAAAGGCTTAATGACGTTAACGTTTAGTCTGAATGCTATGAGTTCTACGTGTGACACAATAAAGGTTGCAATTTAAGGCTTTTATTTTGCCCAAGACCTGGCCTGGTTTGACTGAGCCTGATTAGATTTAAGTGGTTATGGGCCTGAGGTTCAAGTTTGTTGGGCCGTACTCGAGTCTCTGTGTATGGTTGCAACTGGGCAGGGCAACTTGTATTCTTTTTATATGTAAAACAAAATAATAATACATATGTAAGATCTAAATTCAAGCATATAACAAGTTATTTTAAACCATATATCTGTACCATCAAAGAACGATTTTTGTGCACTTCTATATTTCATGGATACTTTTTATTTATGTTTTTTCCCCAGAAAAAAGGAATGGCTATATTAAACATAGCATTTCATTATAAATGCGGCCATCCTCAGGC
Organism: Agave tequilana; assembly: GCA_038442645.1. Classification (NCBI taxonomy): domain Eukaryota; kingdom Viridiplantae; phylum Streptophyta; class Magnoliopsida; order Asparagales; family Asparagaceae; genus Agave; species Agave tequilana. The sequence goes on from JAVJIF010022108.1 coordinate 22,492, forward strand.
TTTTGATTGAAGGTCCGAACAAAATATAGATTGCGCTTGGACTTACACACACACACAAACAGAGAGAGAGAGACTTGTGTAGTTCCGGAAGGATTCGAGCCCGAATCCTTTCCACTCAAATACAACCGTACATTATCCAAATACATGATCCACTCCTTTGATGTTGATCTATATTATTTCAAGTATTTATAAACCAAAAATCAAGTATTTTAAATACTTTTTGCCCATGCATCAAGTAGGAGAAATATGGAAAGCCTAAATAGTGAGTTGGTTATTTTAACAGTGTAGAACATTTAAAATCTAACAAAAATTAGTTTGTAGGAGTTTTTAAATGTTTAGATCATGATCAAATAGTCGGATATATGTCTACAGACATAGATCTAACTAACTCACTACTTTCGCCGTTCATTTTGCGCCGCTTGATGGTTGGACAAAAAGTATTTAAAATACTTGATTTTTGGTTATCAATACTTGAAATAATATAAATCAACTTCAACGACGGAGTGGATCTTGTATTTGAATGTCGGATGTTGGTATTTGAGTGGGAAGGATTCGGGCTCGAATCCTTCCGGAACTACACAAATCTTTCTCAATATATATATATATATATATATATATATATAATATATATATATTATATATATATAATATATACAGAAATATGTATATCAGCCAACAGCTGAGAGTCCCTCTCAGCCTGCGGTGACGTGGCACATTATGAGCCACATAATTCAATAATCTAAAATGACGGCCCACCTTTGAAAATAATTGAAATTACTAAAAGCCCCTATCGTTTGTTTTTTCTTGTAATGATATATTAGTTTTATATTCTCTCATATTATTTTTCTTCCTTTTTATATGTCTATCTCTCTGTGTCTCCTCACGCTGTCAGATTTAGATTTTTGACTTGTAGAGAATGTCGGTCTAAAAAAGCGAGAGCGGGATCAGATATTAATTTTTAGTTGCAGACCTAGATCTCCAGCAGCTATATTGATAGGTTCATGTTCCCTCGGGATCTCAGCTTCAATATTTTCATCGTGATTCTTCTCTTCTTCTTCCAAAGGAAAGTCTATCTGAAATTTTTCATCATCGGAAATATTGGCTATTCGATTTAAAATCTGAAAGACAAAATAAAATACACATAAATATATAACCAATCTATTAGAGATGCTACTGAAGTCGCAGGAAAATAATTATTTTAAAAGCTATCCTTTTCGTTAGGACTGCGACTTTGGTCGCATTTATTATAATAAATTGTCAGATAAAATTGAATTCTGTGATCATAATCGCAGTATGAAATTTCATCTTCAAACCATTTGTTTTTCAAGACAGCGACTAAAGTTATAGTCCAATTAAAATTTATTAATAAAAAGACTGCGGCCTTGGTCGCAAAAATGAAAAATAAGTTATAAAATACTGCGACCAAGGTCGCAGTGTTATCAAACAAACTTTTCAAAAAGACTGCTATTACATAAGACTGTGACCAATGTCGCAATCTTCGGTCGCAGTCTTCTAACCATCTTAATTACTTAACTTTCGAGACCTTGTTCACTGTTTCAATTGACTATGTCTCTTGTTTCATAAGAATGCGACCATGGTCGCAGTATTCAATTTAGATTACTTAATAAAAAATATTATGACTAAGGTTGCATTGTTATCAAACAAAACATTCTCAAAGAGACTGCTGTTATATAAGACTGCGACTAAAGTCGCAATCTTCTAATCATCTTAATTAACTTACGAGATTATTGTCACTGCTTCAATTGACTGCGACTCTTATTTCATAAGACTGTGACCACGGTCGCAGTATCCTATTTAGCTTAGCAAGGTCGAAAAAATACTGCGACCCTAATCGAAAAAATAAAAAAAGGCTACAATGCTGCGACCAAAGGTCGCAATGTAAAACAAAAATAAATCTAAAAAGTGAATGATATTAAAAAATTTAAATCCAAAATTTTCTTTTCAAAAACTGCGACTTCGATTGCAGTTTCAGAAAACAAAAAAATAAAATAAAATAAATTGTTTCAAGTCGCAGTAATAGATTTTTTTATTGTGATTAAAACATTTTTTAAAAAAAACTTGAACATTAATGCAACCATGGTTGCATTCTTTTAAAATAATTTATTTTTCTAAAATTTAGTAATCAAGATCTGTAATTTTTTTGTTTGAAAAAACTCAAAATTTTCAGATCTATAATTTTTTAGTGGAGTAACAATTGTAGCTAGGTTATGAGTGAAACTGAGGGTATTTTAGTCATTAAGTAACGAAAAGTGGTTGAGGTTCTTCTTTTACCGCCTAAATTTTTGACTTCCTGCGGCTAATATGAAGCCACGTCATGCCGGCTGAGAAACTCTCTCAGCTATCGACTGAGATACAGTAACCCCATATATATATATATATATATATATATATATATATATATATATATATATATATATATATAGAGAAAAATGGATATCAGCCGGCAGGCTGAGAGAACTCTCTCAGCCTGCGCTGACGTGGCTCAAATTGTCACGTCACTGAGTTGCGGCCCGCTTATCGAAAGAAGTTAAATTACCAAATACCCCTTATGAAAAGCTACTTTTTCGGTAAAAGACAGTGAATGATGTTTCTTTAATTTTTTTTATCTGATTTGATATTTAATGATTTTTAATATAGTCGCAGTACTTATGAGAACTGCTACCACGGTCGCAGTCTTTTCTAAGGACTGCTACCAAGGTCGCAGTCTTTTTCTGAGGACTGCTACCAAGGTCGCATTATTTTTATGAGAACTGCTACCACGGTCGCAGTCTTTTCTAAGGACTGCTACCAAGGTCGCAGTCTTTTTTCTGAGGACTGCTACCAAGGTCGCAGTCTTTTTCTGAAGACTGCTACCATGGTCGCAGTGTTTTTATGAGAACTGCTACCACGGTCGCAGTCTTTTTCTAAGGACTGCTACCAAGGTCGCAGTCTGTTTTCTGAGGACTGCTACCAAGGTCGCAGTCTTTTTCTGAGGACTGCTACCATGGTCGCAGTCTTTTTCTGAGGACTGCTACCAAGGTCGCAGTCTTTTTCTGAGGACTGCTACCATGGTCGCAGTCTTTTCTGAGGACTGCTACCAGTGTCGGTAAAAAGTTGTGAGGGAGGGTATTTTCGGAAATTACAATGTTGAGGTGACTGGCATTAAATTGGGCGGGATTTTACAGGATTTTGCCCGCCAAAATTATTACAGATGTGGGGCGGTGATGTTGCCACGCCCGCAGGCTGAGAAAACTCTCTCAGCCTGCAGGCTGAGGTACATTAACCCCATATATATATATATATATATATATATATATATATATATATATATATATATATATATAGAGATAGACTTGTATCCTTTCAAAAGGATTTGATCCCGAATCCTTCCCACTCAAATTCAACCCTCCAACATTTGAATACAAGATCCACTCCGTTGAAGTTGATCTATACTATTTCAAGTATCTATAAACCAAAAATCAAGTGTTTTAAATACTTTTTGCCCATCCATCAAGTAGGAAAAAAACGGACGGCCTAAATAGTGAGTTGGTTAGTTTAACGGTGTAGAACATTTGAAATCTAACAAAAATAGTTTATAGGGGTTTTTAAATGTTTAGATCATAATGAAATGGCCGGATCGAGAATTTGTATGTCTAAAGACATAGATCTAACCAACTCACTACTTTCGGCCGTCCATTTTGCGTCGCTTGATGGATGGGCAAAAAGTATTTAAAACACTTGATTTTTGGTTTATAGATACTTGAAATAGTATAGATCAACTTCAACGGAGTGGATCTTGTATTCGAATGTTGGAGGGTTGAATTTGAGTGGGAAGGATCCGAGATCAAATCCTTTGAAAGGATACAAGTATATATATATATATATATATATATATATATATATATATATATATATATATATATATATATATATATATATAGGGAAAAGTGTTCCTAGTAGGTCTCCTTAGATTGTAACCTAAAGAGACGGCTTAAAATTTTAACATCCCGATTTTTTTTTCACGATCTGACTGCACATTATCATATTCATGTTATAAGATGTACGCATATAAAAATTCACGTGATTTGAAGTTTGTTTACTCTATTTTCTTTGGGTTCAAACATTAACTATTTTTAAACAGTAAAACAAAATAGAACGATTAAATCAATGAGTAAATGAATTTTAAATTACGTGATTTTTTATATGCATACATCTTATAACATGAATATGATAATGTACGGTCGGATCGTGAAAAAAAAATCGGGATGCTGGAGTTTTAAGCCGTCTCCTTAGATTTCAATCTAAGGAGACCTACTAGGAGCACTTGACCCATATATATATATATATATATATATATATATATATATATAGACTTGTGTCATTCCGGTAGACTTGTGTTATTCCAGAAGGATTCGTACCCGAATTCTTCCCACTCAAATATAACCCTACGACATTCGAATACGAGATCTATTCCGTTGAAGTTGATGTATATTATTTAAAGTATCTATAAACAAAAAATCAAGTATTTTAAATACTTTTTGCTCATGCATCAAGCGGCGCAAAATGGACGTCTGAAAATAGTGAGTTTGTTAGATCTATGTCTTTAGACATACAAATTCTCGATCCGGCCATTTGATCATGATCTAAATATTTTAAAACCCCTGCAAACTAATTTTTGTTAGGTTTCAAATGCTCTACACCGTTAAACTAACTTACTATTTATGCCGTTCGTTTTTTCCCTACTTGATGCATGAAAAAAAGTATTTAAAATACTTGATTTTTGATTTATAGATACTTAAAATAATATAGATCAACTTCAACGGAATGGATCTTGTATTCTAATGTCGTAGGGTTGTATTTGAGTGGGAAGGATTCGGGCTCGAATCCTTCCGGAATGACACAAATCTCTCTCTCTCTCTCTCTCGCTATATATATATATATATATATATATATATATATATATATATATAATATATATATATATATATATATATATATATATATATATAGGTTTGACAACCAGGCCTATATGAGTTTGATTTGAATCTGCCCAGTGGCCAGCTCTGAGCGGATATGGTGCTGCTTCATAAACTGAAGCTTGGGATTACAACCACACAGTTGTCAAAGTTTACAAGTGATCATGTGTTCAGTGCATTACCTAGGATTCTCAGTATCACCACAATCAAGGCCACAAGCAATAGTCTCAATTTTGTTATTATCCTTTTAGGAAAAAATCTTTAATGTCACACAGTAATATGTAGACTGGTTATCTTACAATTTGCATGATAGAAAGAGCATGGACATATTTGAAGGAGCAATAGAGTGGTAAAACATAACTGGAAATATGAGTGCAACAAAAGGCAACAAATGGTACTTGATTATATTACCTGTTGTCCATATAGAAAACTGAGCAACAAAGAGCTATGTATATTTATTGACCATAATGCCTAGTGGTGGAAAGATCAAAGACCCAATTTAGTTGGATTCAGTAATATTAAAGAAATTAATCTGCTGTCAAATTGTCAATATTGATTTACATTAGAGCTATTGCATTATCAATGGAAATGACTTATTTTCAAAACTTCTACTATGAGTTTACTTTTTTGATTTCGAATAAACTAAAAAGCATACTAACTCATTGTTATTGTATTAATTGATATATATTCTTTCCATGAACATGTAGGGGATAATCTTCAAATTTTAAGGCAAGAACTGAAGAACCAAAGGAAGCATGTAAAAAGTTTAAAGAAAAAATCACTTTGGTCCAGGATTTTGGAAGAGGTAGGTAGGTAGTACTGACTTTGTGTTTCTTCCGTGAAATAATCGTATGGGAAAGGATCACATTGTTTACCATCAGGGAAATTTATCAAACTTGGTTCTCTAAATACTTCTATTCACAGTTTGCCCATTCTTAATCTTCTACACTAAGGGACACACTGCTGCACCTCTTGTAGGTCATGGAAAAGCTTGTAGACATTGTACATTTCTTGCATTTGGAGATTCATGGCGCATTTGGGAGTGCTGGTAAATAATTTTGATGCTGACTACTTGCTTCAATCTATTTCTGTTATATTTCTGTCTAAATCCTGATGCTAAAGACTTAGATATGGACAAGGACTCAAGATTGTGTTGGTGAATGCCTGAAAATATCATTATCACGTCAAGTTCTGTTGGCCTATTGTTTCTTTATCAGACACTGGTCTAAGTTTGTTATGCTGCCACATGCACCATGCAGTACTGTCGAAATGTTTTAGTGGTAAATTTCATTGTTTCAAATACCGGCTGATTCCGATATATATCGGCAATATCGTAGCAGGTTTTGAGCTACCTGATACGATATCAAGCTTATATAGCGGTCGATATTGGGGTTGATATTACCGATATTGACAATATTGAGCTAAAAACCTTTGGCCCATACTGGTACGGATACCGAGATTTTAATCCATGGTAAATTTATTTTCTATTCCATCTAACTTGTTTGCTGCATTTCTCCTGCCAATTTGAGCTAGTATGTTGACTCTTTACATAATTTGGATCTATTAGTGTCTTTCTTAAGTTTTTGATTAGCGCTTACAAGACTTCTTTCTTAAGCTTTTTATGTAAGCCATCATACAAGTGACGAGTAAATTTGATGCTTGTCCTGCTGTGTGATTTAGTTGCACAATTTCAGTAAGATATTAAGTTGTGAATGCCATGGTATCGAACAGTGAATTCTTTGTGTTCCTCTTCTTTGTATTTTGCTTCTTTAATTTTAGTCTTTTGAAGGGATCCTTGTTTTATTTCCTCTACCAAATGAACTTTATGGCAAATAGGACTATTTATAGCCTTAAAAAAAAAAAAATCTAGTTTCATCATCATTATATGCAGCCCACACATTTTGTCAAGGTCCATTTAGTTTCCTCCCACCCCTCCCTTCTATAAAACCCATTTGTTTGTGATCAAAACCTTCTTTTATCTCAATTTTGAGGCCTGATGTAGGCACCTAAAGAAAGGGTCAGTGGAGAGTTGATTGGTTCTTGGTTTGATTTGACATTTATGGACTTGGTGTTTTAAGTAGACCTTAAATAGGTTTTGGCAGATGAATAATAAGGTAAACCACAACAAGAAAGGGGGTTAACTGTGTCTGGGTGGTGTAGGAATAAAGCTTTCACAAGTCTTGATCACGGTGAGCATGGCAAGTTATGTTAAACTTTTAGTACAAGTTCTTTGTTCTTTTGGGCTTTAGTTGGATCCTTGAATGGATATCATATCATTTAAATGATTAATAATCTTAGTTCTCAGTATCATCTTTGAGTCACAGGATGGTTCTAAGTTCTAACTCTTAAATGGACGTATTATGTTTTTGGCTATTTTTCAAAAGGAAGCAGTCTGCTTTAAGCTTTTAATAATACCAACAGTTACTCCTAGTTTTTTCAAGGATTTAACAAATATCAGTGGAGGCTTGTACTTCTGTAATCAAAAGGGGAAATGGAAAAACTGAGCAGGCAGAGAGAATACTGCAGGTGTCTTGGTATGGACTGTAAGAAAATGCATTGGCTTTAAAATGGTCACATAATAAAGGAGGGCAAGTAGAATTTTCTTCACCTTTCAGACCATAGGATCAATGTGGAATCAATGTTCTATCTTTTGCTCTACTGCCATGCCAAGTGGTATTATTTTGGGAAATAGATGCGACCCTAATGTGTGCTCCCTCTAAGATTGGGATCTGGATCTCTTAGTTCCATGTGGTTCCTCCTTTTTTCAACTGTTTCAAGTCGCGGTCATGCCATACTGGAGTTAATGCTGCCATTTTTGAGATCATTCTCTTACTGTCATAAGGAAGTGTACTCATATTTTTTTATGCATGCAAAGATTTTAAAGAAGAAAACCAGTGGATTGTTGAAAAGTTGAATAGTAAAAGGTTTTTTATTGATGTTTTGTATTTTGTTGTCGAGATTCCCTGCCTTTAGACATCATACACCTAGTTCCTTGGATTTATCCCACCCTTCTGTTGTTGAGTACTACAAGAATGCTTTTAGTGTTCATATATTTCAGGCCACCCCCACAACACACCCACCACCACCAGCCGCTCCTCTTTTTTTATTTTTTTAATTTTATTTTTAATACCCACCGTCACCATCAACTCCTCTGTTTTTTAATTCTATTTTTAATTTCATTGGATATTGCACTACTATAGCGTATCCACTTTCCACTGCCCTCTTTGTGGAGGGATAGGTGCACACATGCATCTATTGTGATTACATGTGCTCTCAAGGTTCGAGGTTTCAACCATTCTTTAAGACACTAACAATTATGATCAGGGCAGTCTAACAAACCCTTAGAAATTGTCTCAATCAAACCACAAGATCTCAACTAGACTAATTGTTAAAGGATACCAAACTAACAATAGTTACATAAGGCGAATCTTGGTTTTTCATATGACCCCCCCAACTCCAATCCAACCCCGCAACATGACACCAGAGTTCGAAATATCGGCCGAGTCGGATACGACTCGGCCGAGTCGTATCCGACTCGGCCCCCTCCGAGTCGTATCGGAGGCCCGAGTCGATCGAAGATCGCCGAGTTGACCGAGTCGGGTCCGAGTCGGACCCGAGTCGGGTCAACTCGGACCCCGTGACGAAGCGCCTTTAAAGGCGCTGAGGGAGAGAGATCAGATCTGATCTCTCTCTCTCTCCCCCGCGTCGCCCTCCGTCCCCCCGCGTCGCCCTCGCCGTCCCCCCGCGTCGCCGTCGCCGGCAGCCGTCGCTGTCGCCGTCTGCAGGTATTTCTCCCCCTCTCAGTCTCTCTCTCTCTCCCCCTCTCCCTCTCTCTGTGCCTATCTCTCCCTCTCTTTCTCCGTCTCTCTCTCCCGCAGCGACTGTCTCTCTCTCACTCCGTCTCTCTCTCTCCCCGTCGGACTCTCTCCCTCTCCGTCTCTCTTTGTCTCTCTCTCTCTCTGTCTCTCTCTGTTGGACTCTCTCTCTCTCCCTCTGTATCTCTCTATCGGACTTTCTCCCTCTCCCTCTCAGTCTCTCTCTCTCCCTGTCCCTCTCTCTCTGTCCCTCCCTCTCTGTCCCGCTCTCTCTATCTCCGTCTCTCTCTCCCCCTCTCCCTCTCCCTCTCTCCCTCTCCCTCTCAGTCTCTCTCCCCCTCTCCCTCTCTCTGTCTCTCTCTCTCTCAGTCCTCTCTCTCTCTCCCTCTCTCTCAGTCTCTCTCTCCTCCTCTGTGTGACTGCCTCCCTCTCCCCTCTGTTTCAGTCTCTCTCTCCCTCTCTCTCTGTTCCTCTCTCTCTCTGTCTCTCTCTCTCTCAGTCCCTCTCTCTCTCCCCCTCTCTCTCAGTCTCTCTCTCTCCTCCTCTGTGTGACTGTCTCCCTCTCTCCCCTCTGTCTCAGTCTCTCTCCCTCTCTCTCTCTCTCTCTGTTCCTCTCTCTCTCCCTCAGTTTAATTTTGATACTTGAATTTTGATATCTACAATTTTTTATGATTTGTCATGAATTTTTCATAATTTTTTTGGCGTTCTATATAGCGTTTTGCGCGTATCGTCCGAGTCCGATCCGAGTCGCCGAGACCGATCCGTCTCGGTACCGGCCGAGTCGGCGGCCGAGACCGAGACTTTGAACCATGCATAACACCCAACCACACTACCCTGGAAAAGAAACAAAATGGTCCCATTTATAAACTCCCTCTTCGTGCTACAAACTCGAGATAGTTTTTTTTAACCTAAAATCAGTGCCCCCCCCCCCCCCCCCCAACCAAAAAAAACACCACCACCACCCCAAAGGGGAAAAAAAAACTACTGATCTAAGCTACCACACCCCTTCATCCGCTGCTAGTACCATCCTCTCTAGATTTATGTCAGGATAACACGGTGGAGAGATATACCACAATATTTGGATGCTCAAATATTTGATGTATGGTTGTTGGGTATTGCTATCCATGCCCCAAAATTTATGATGTATCTCAAATGTATCAAAGACATGTCACATCTATTAGATACTGAAGTTAAAAAATCTAATGCATGAAACGGTGCACAATTCCATTGATTTATAGATGCATTTTTATATCTCTCCACTTTTCTTAGTGACGAACTATAATTATTCTCAAAATTAAATCTTTATACAGCTTGGAAAATATTTTATGTCGTCTGAGTTGTATTTTTTAATCACTATTCCTTACAAATCTCCATATCATAGATAGAAAAAGAGCTCGCACATATAATTTTATTATTTTTCTCGTATCCATGATCTATCCACATTTTTTATTTATGGGATCTTTTGTAACATTGTACCCACACCATATCTTATCCGAAAGAGTGCAAAGTGAAACCTTACTACATAATGACCAGTATACACTGTGTGGATCTTCTCTGAAAAATATAAATAAATAAAACTGTTTATATATCTTTAATGACTAAAAACGTGCCTGACGTAGGCAGAGTCACATTGGGGGTGCGGCATGTGCTTCACCTGAACTCAATGAACCCTCGCATTTGGATGAGGTTGAAGGCACATAGTTCCTTTAAGTCACCATTCATGCCCATGCTCTTAAAATGGGGCTTGGTGTCTCTATTTTAAAAGTGGAGGACCGTTTCGGACTAGCGGTTATTGGGTAAAAATGATGTGAAACAAGCCCATTTAATATTGCAAATCCATCTCAAATTGGAAAAATATCTATAGTTCCCTAAAGAATCTAGCATATCAAAGGTCCATGGACAATGTATTAAATAAATTTGCATCCCAAGACATATAAATGTCCTGAAAATTACGAGTCATAATGAAACGATACTCAAATCATGCTAGTTTGGAAGAAAAACATGGAACCTGAATCTGTAAATTATCTCATGGCAGTCCAAATTTATAAATTAAGTCTAGATAAAAATGTTTCTTTAATAAATTATCAAAAGTATAGTCATAGTGCTTCTCTCTGGTTCTTTTCAGAGTTTGAAGCAGAAAAAATGAAAAGAAAGAGGGACTTCTTTTCAAATTCAAATTTGGAATTTGAGTTTAAATATTAAGGCCCCATATCGACACATGAAATCTTTGCTAATTTCGTATTTACCCCCAAATCTTTATATTTTCATTTCGACACCCCCAAAATCTTTGCTAAGTTAGACACCTCAATCTAAAGGGAAAAGAGAGATGAACAAGAAATATGAAATCCGAAAACTGTATATACTTATATAGTGTTTTCAACAATATCAGGTAAACATTTCTTTTCAATGCTAGTATTAGTGCCCTACCTCAAAAAGTTCTTGCCTCCACATCTATGCGCATGAAAAGCCTATGATATATCGGTATTTATTGCAATCGACTATTATCCAAATATACTTTGGAATTGTGAAGCCTGCATCTTTTTTGAAGTAAAATCTATGGTGTTTATGAGGAACTGACATCCAATTTGAAACTTAGGCCAAACAGTTGAAACTGATGGAACCATCTCCATCCATTGAAACTCTGGAATGGGGAATGAATAGAATTCTCAATCTTGCCGCCATTATATCAACTGCACCTTCCACTGAATGAATTTATTGTTTCATCGAGATATAGGTTATTTCATAGTGTCACAGTGTTAGTTTATTTTCATTTATCTAGTTATTAGAGATTGTTGATCTAATACGGTCACATTGTTCTTATAGACAGCACCACCACATAATTGTAACAAATTCGTTATGTTTATTGGCATGTAGATGGAGATAAACCAGTGAGGATTAACACTCATCAGAGACTGGGTTCTGCTGGCCTTTCATTGCACTATGCAAATATCATCACTCAAATTGACACTCTTGTAAGCTCTTTAACTTCATCTGCTATTCAGTATTCTAAGGTGGTTCTAGTTCTATGGTTTAAATCTTATATTTATGTTGATTTTGCACTATTGAAGTGGTTTGGGAATCCAAGAGATCACATTGATAATTTGTTTCTGAAAACTTTTGAAGTTCTTATATATTTCTGCTAAGTAAACCCATACAAAATAATTACGTATTGTGAACTGCAAGTTAATATGCTTATCTAGTTTGTGTATGATTGTTCTCCCTTGTACTTTGATTTAGTGAGATTGTCATCTTAAGCATATACATCATGTGCCCATATGCTGGAAGATGAGAACCTTTGATCTAGTTTGTGTATTATGTTCTTACCTTGCTGAAAGATGAGAACCAAGCTGGTAGGAACCCTTGAGTAACAATTAACTCAAAACCTCATCTCATGAGAAAATTTCTGTAACTGTTCTTGAAAGTTAATACTGTAAACTAGCGACACAAGCAACTTTACATGCTGCAAAAGAAAAAAGAACGAATCTAATTGGAAGAACTGGAGCATGAATAAATAATATCTCACGGGCAGTTTGTTTTCTAAATTAAAAACTGTCGCTTCCCTTGACTGTAGGAATGTTTGACATAAATTTATTTGCCTTCGGCATGCTCAGTTCCCTTACCTTCCTAAACATAATCTAGTAGTTAACTGCTATTTGTCGCACCCATCTTTTCCAGTCTCCATTCAATAGAGTCTTCTCTCTCTCCACAGTTGTGTCATATGTGATATTTAGCATTCCTTAGCTCATGCAGGGTTTCATCATATGAGTCTGAAATGGCAATAGAGAATGCACAAGGAAACAAGTGAATGTAGCAAAATAAAATCAAGTATCTATATCTGGGTTTTCTGTGATAGGTAAGAAGATAATTGAGCATATTGAGGTACAGAAGTTACACTGACAGAAGTCATAATTGAAAATCGCTTAGATGTGAACAAGCATGTAGAGTAAAGAGCTGACGAGATCCTCATAACAAAGTGCCATTCTGTTTTCTGTTGGGAAGTTGACAAACAAGAGGCTATGCTGACAATGCTCTATTATACTGATCGATTACAAGAAGGATCTGAAGCGGTAGTTGGAAGTGATGTTTTCTTTATCAGATTGACAAAGATTCTTATCGCCAAGCCCATATAGTTGGGACGAGCTGCCTTATGGTTATAGGGTTAATGTTCCACAGCTAGCTTTAAGATTGAGTTATAATTAAGAAATAAGAGGCAACTTAGACAGCAATTTTAAAGAATTTGAAAAGAGCATCAACAATTTGGATGTGAAAGAGTTGCAGAAGATTATGGAATTGGATCACTTGGGGGCTCCTTTCTTTTGTTGGGTGGGGCTTTGGGGTGAGCTGGCAGCATCAAATTAGTCATGTATGGCATGATGCAAATGAAGTGTCTCCAAACTTAGTTACGTATGTCATCATGTAATTGAAGTGTCTTGTACACTTTATATGGACAAAGTGGCATGTCCCTGTCCTGTTTTACTCTACTTCATTTCTTCCATAAAGTGCTATGCTTCTATGCTCACCTCTTTTAGTGAAATATTCCTAGATTATTTGATTACGAGAAGCTGACAAAAAGTTTCTGCTGTTCTCATAGTCTACCTGTAGTTCTTTACATTTTCGTTAGTTTATGGTAACATGTGTGTGATTGCTGGTCGCAATCTCTGCTGAAAATACTGTTTATACAGGTATCTCGGTCAAGTTCAGTACCTCCAAATACAAGGGATTCCTTGTACCAGGGATTGCCACCCGGCATAAAATCTGCTTTAAGGACCAAGTTGCAATCTTTTCACGTCAAGGAAGAGGTATGTCTTTCCAACCATAATTTTCCCCTCCTTTTCTCTTCTATTTCCCCCCCTTTTTCCCCTTTTAGGGGAAGAATTCTATCATCACGTCTTAGTTCATAAATCCAAAAACATTTTGCTGTCATATTGTATTTCAATTTCCCCCTCTTAATGTATGTGATTGCAGCTTACGGTTCCCCAAATCAAAGCGGAGATGGAGAAAACATTGCGATGGCTTGTCCCCATTGCCACTAACACAACCAAGTATCACAGCTTCCTTCTGCAGTTCTTTTTCATAGTTGCTTCATTGTTCTCCCAATTATCTATTTTTAAAGATTTATCTAATCATTTTCTGTTATGATCCTTGTTCCGTGTGCTATGCAATCATGTCAGAGCACACCATGGATTTGGTTGGGTTGGAGAGTGGGCAAACACAGGGTTTGTTTCTGTCTTGTTACTTGATTTGATCTTATTTCAAAGAAATTGCGGCAGTCCTTTCTCTAATCTGTCTGTCAAGCTAATGAAGTATAATTTTTCTTGTTTTAGGACTGAATTGAACCGAAAACCAACAGGGCAGACAGATTTGATCCGGATAGAGACGCTCCACCATGCTAATAAAGAGAAGACTGAAGCATGCATACTTGATCTGGTTGTATGGCTTCACTATCTCATCAGCCACGCCAAGGATGGCAATGGAGGTATCAGGTCTCCAATTAAGTCCCCCATTCGCTCTCCGACTCAAAAGGGTATGAAGGTATCACTAACAAGTAATAAGCCTAATAGCCCACCTTCCATGCTAACCAAGGAGGACCAAGAAATGCTTTGCTATGTCAGTTCCAGAAAACTGACCCCTGGAATCAGCAAAAGCCAGGAGTTTGATACAGTGAAGTGCAGATTGAGCAAGCACAACAGATTGACCAAGAGCAGCAGTGCCAGTCATTCACCAGAAGCTGGAAGTAAGAAAGAGCTAATTCCAATTAGAAGGCCATCTATGCTTCCCGTCATTGATTTTGATATCGATAGGATAAAGGCTCTAGATGTGATTGATAGAGTGGACACACTTAGAAAACTATGAACCCAGGAGACAAGATTTCTATAGCTTTTAAATGTTAAGCGTGTCCGAGGCAGTGAGATTTTCTTGTAAGGATATGGGTCGGTTACCAGGAGGCTCCTGTGTAAAGGTGAGTTGTAAGAATGGAAGTTTTTTGTATGTTCAGATAGCAATGGCTATCAAGGTTGATTTGTATTATACAAGGCAATGTTCCATAATCTACAGGTGACATGATGGGAGCTGAGGTTCTTACAGTAATCGAAGTCCTATGTATTTGTGTCACCCCGTATGTTGAAAGCTTTTTTTTTATCCATGAGAGCACTTGTAACATATAGCATGCTACTTGAAATGAAAGAAAGCAAAGGCAGTTTCATTGGAAGCTGGAAGAATTTGCAATTTATCCATTATTGCCTGTGTAACTGTATGCTATTTACTTTCACGAATTATTGTTTAAAGATCATCGTTGAAAAATTTCCCGGTCTTCCAAAGGGCAATGCGTGGGGGCACGCATTTCATGTGATCTAATAGGATTGATGATAGTTTCACTATTTTGGTGTAAACTTGGTACATTGCATAGCAGATTGTCTTCAAAAGCTACATATTTGCATATGCAGGGTTTTCATTGCTGCATGGATGTCTTTGTCATGGTAAACTTATAACTTCATTCACTTCACAAGAGTGTGAGGAAACATTTAGATCATTCAGAATCACAGACAATAAGATTTGCCTTTTAACTGGCAATATCTTAACAACCAAGCTTGAGAATCAATCATGAAAGAAAGCCAATATTGCTATTTTGCTGCAATAAGATGATGTTTGGTATCTGGTACAACAATATGCTTCACTTGCATGGTGACTGTTACAAATAGAATCAAGCGTGAGGGACACCGTACCCAATTGATCTGTTAGAACTTCCACTGGCTGTTCTTTGAGACCAGTTGGCTGGCGGAGCACAGAGAAGAACCACCAATAGTCAGCCAACTGATATAGAAGAGCTGGCAACCGCGAACATAAGATATACCATGTATTATACCTTCTTTTTGGTTAATCACAACATGTGTATGATACCGAACTGAGCGTAACCTCACCTCGGACGCCTCTCTAATGCAACCCAACCAAATTTCCCTTTTCTGAAAGCTGCTTGGCTAACATCTCCACTGAACAGTTGTAAGGCCAGCTTCTGAATATATCTGCACACCAATAATGCACAAGACCAAGAACACCAATTAGTGTTGATGACAGGCAAGTTTCCATAAATAAACTGTAATGTATGGCGTCATACGTTTTACCACAGTATCCATCTGCATCGATCTTGTACCGTTTGTACAGAGCTTCTGAACCTGTTGGATCCCAATTTTGCTATCAGTGGGATGATGCATGAAAAAGAAAACACTACTTTTAAATAGTTTGTTCGGCGATAATTATTATGATATAAATGTAGCAGAATCATGATAATTGAAAATTATGGAAAAAGGAACATATATTCTCTGAGGAAAATAAAATATATAGCGGTCTGCATCGACAATCTTGGCAAGATTTTTTTGACACTGGAATTCGACAGTCAACAGAAGTTCCTAAGCTGACATAATATTAATATGCACCAAACACATGAAAACATTTGGGAACGTACTCAAGAAAACATCAGTCATTTGCTAAGTAGATCAAGAATATTTGCCATGAGGAGATGAACTAGGTTTCTTAAATGTGAATAAAAGAATCAACGAGAAGATCTAATTTCAGGAGGAATGATTTGGAAAAGCAAAATATGAGTCTGCAGGCATCACACAGGACAAAAATGGCAGAATTCCACTAAGCTCCAGTCAGGGTCACAAAGAGCCAAGGCCTCATCACATCAAGGAGAATCCTGTGTATTTATTCACTTTTCAGATTTAGGTGAAGATCCCAGAATCAGATTGTATCAGTTTTTTTCAATATATATAGAAAGAAAATGCATATGAATCTAATTGTTGATGAGGATCTCTGTTTAGTGTAGGCTCAACTCACTGTCTTGATTTGCTTGAGTTTGCATACTTTGGTCTGATCATTGATTCATAAATACACCACTGGTATCATCTTAGGTTGGTTGCTAAATAGTGTCATATTTAGTCCTTGGGTGTTTGAACTTAGACTTCTTCTTTGTGTAAGGCCCTGGTGTCATCTGAAGGGAGATATCAATCAAGAAAAATTGGCCATACTTCAAAAGATGAACCTGTGAATCTATGGCTCCACCAATCTGAAAAGTTGTCGCACAGGAATTTGAGAATGGCGATAATCATTTGCATGTAGAAGAAGGAAGCATAAACAGCATTTGGACAAGAAGAAATCCAGAATGGCAAATCACAACATAATTTTTTGTAATTTGAATGGCTGCTCCTTCATAGTTCACTGCTTTACAAAAAAAGGATTTGACTAGACCTAAATAGCTAAAAGAAGGTTTGATGTTTTAAAGTATGAGAATCTAACTAGTTGAACTTTCTAATTCATAGGGGCCTGTCTGTTTGCCTCGAAGAGAAGGAAGAGAGCGTGGAGAGAGCTCTCTTGCTTAGCTCATGTTTTTGGATCTCTTGAAGAAAAAATGACGAAAGAAGAAATCCTAGTTGGCTCCTAGGTGGATAACTACTTCTAAAAATTCTTCCTCTCATTTTTTGGTTGGAGATGAATGGGGGCTCAAGGATCGAGATAAATATATATTATTTTATTTTGCTTTGTCTTCCTCTCTCATGATATCTCAAATTATTAAAGCAATTATTAGCCCCTATACCTTTCTCTCTTTTTGCACAAACAAACATCTCTCTTTTTCTTCTCTCTCCAGGACTCCCCTTTTCATTTTTTCTTCACCCTCTCTTCTTCTCCCTTCCTTCTCTGACAGAGAACAACTAGGCCTTAGATGACATTCCAGACATAAATGATAAGAAAATAATGGCCAATCCTTATGTTAGTTTAGATTATTGGTTATTGGGTTATCGGGCTTCTACCCATTAACCCTCCATCTCTTCTATTATATGTGTGTTTGTGTGCGTGTGTGAGAGAGAAAGACCTGTGTCCTTCCCAAAGGATTTGAGGCTGAATCCTTCCCAATCAAATGCCAACATCCGAATATAAAATACACTCCTTGAAGTTGATCTATATTATTTCAAGTATCTATAAACTAAAAATCAAGTGCTTTTAATATTTTTGCCCATGCACAAGTAGGAAAAAAAACGGACGGCCTAAAACATTTGGAACCAATCTAAAATTAGTTTGTAGGAGTTTTTAAAATTTAGATCATAATAAAATGGCCAGATCGATAATTTGTATGTCTAAAGACAGATTTAACCAACTTACTATTTTCGGCTGTTCATTTTGCGTCGCTTAATGGATGAGTAAAAATTATTCAAAACACTTAATTGTTAATTTGTACATATTTGAAATAATATAGATCAACTTTAACGGAGTGAATCTTGTATTCGAATGTCAGATGTTGAATTTGAGTAGGTAGGATTCGGGTTCAAATGCTTTCGAAGGGACACAAGTCATATACATACATATATATATATACATATATATATGTATATATATATATATATATATATATATATATATATATATATATATATATATATATGTATATATATATATATATATGTATATGTATATATATATATATATGTATATATATATATATATATGTATATATATATATATATGTATATATATATATATATATGTATATATATATATATATATATATATATATATATATATATATACTATATATATATACATATACATATATATACACATATATATATACATATACCTATACACATATATATATACATATACCTATACACATATATATATATATACATATACCTATACATATATATATATATATATATATATATATATATATATATATATATATATATATATATATATATATATATATATATATATATATATATATATATATATATATATATATATATAATAGAGTAGTCTTCGTGTGAGAAACTCTCTCACACGAAGACCGTGAGAAAACTATATAGGAGCTTCAATGTGGGTGATCCGAATCGTTCATCTTAATCTATATACTTTATTTAGATTATCAATTAAAAATCATACGAGTCCGAGCCTTTTTACTCATACAACAAGCGGTTACAAAACATACGTTATATTCACCATAGAATAAAGAGGCCACTTGATGCATAGGTAAAAAAAATTGGAAGCGCGTGATTTTTTATTGGTAGTCTAATTAGAGTATGTAGATCAAGATAAACGGTTCGGATTATCCATAAAATCTCTCTTATATGGTTTTCTCACGAAGCTTATTATGAGAAAGTTTCTCATTTGAAAATTTTCATATATATATATATATATATATATATATATATATATATATATATATATATATATATTATATATATATATATATATATATATATATATAGTGAGTTGATCCCCTAAGAACGGTTCTCACGAATTCATGTGAGAACTTTCACGTGGGCCGTCGAATCTGATAGAGATCTAGTTTTATTTGATTTGATCTATCAGATCCGACGACCCACGTGAAAGTTCTCACAGAAATCCGTGAGAACCGTTCTTAGAGGATCAGCTCCCTATATATATATATATATATATATATATATATATATATATATATATATATATATATATATATATATATATATATAGAGAGAGAGAGAGAGAGAGAGAGAGAGAGACTTGTGTAGTTCGGGAAGGATTTGAGTCCGAATCCTTTCCGCTCAGATACCAATATTCGACATTCAAATATAAGATCGACTCCGTTGAAATTGGTCTATATTATTTAAAGTAACTAAAAATTAAAAATCAAATATTTTGAATATATTTTACCCATCCATCAAGTGGCGCAAAATCGACGGCCGAAATAGTGAGCTAATTAGCTCTACATCTTTAGACATACAAATTCTCGATCCGGCCATTTGATTATGGTTTAAACATTTAAATAAATCCTACAAACCAATTTTTTTAGGTTTCAAATGTTTTACACCATTAAACTAACAAACTCATTATTTAGGCCCCGTTTTACTCCTACTTGATGCATAAGAAAAAAATATTTAAATACTTGATTTTTGATTGATAAATACTTGAAATAATATAGAACAACTTCAACAGAGTTGATCATGTATTCGTATGATGTGTGATTGTATTTAAGAGAGAGGATTCATGCTCGAATCCTTCTGGCACTACTTAAGTGTAGACACGTGTATTTCCCTTAACTTGAGTTGGTATTTCAGTTCCTTCTCCGTTTTTGCAATATGACCAGGGTACCACTGCCAAGTCCCAAGCTCCTTCAACAAGTTAAAGTTAACTATTTGCACAAATTACTCTAGAATGAAATTCAATTAGTAATCAAATTTCATATCACAAACCACAATTGAAGAATGGTTATTATAAAACCACACCTTTGTACCTGTATAGGACGCAACAGCCTCGTCCAATATTGCAAATCTGCATCCAAATTTCTCCAATAAATCTCTTCTTGCAAAACCTCGCTTGAAACGTTAGAAATGCTAATTTTGTCTTTCTGAGACCAATCTACTGATGCTCTTCCAGCAACCTGGATTGCTATAATTCAACAATTTCAACAATCAAAAAATCTCTTTTCCCCCTATTCAATATAAATAGATAGATAAAAGAAGTATATCGCCGTCGGTGATGAGAGAGAGAGAGAGAGAGAGAGGAGAAGAGGAGAGCGAAAGAGAGAGGAGGGAGAGGGAAAAAGAGAACTAGAGAGGGGGGAGACAGGGGAGGCAGAGGGGGGAGACAGGAGGGGCGAAGAGCTAAAGATAGATGGGAGGGGAAAGAGAGGAGCTGGCGGGACACGGATCAGAGCAGGGGGAGAGGCGAGAAGCAGGAGGGAGGGAAGACAAACAGACGGACAGACACAATTGTGAAAGAGTCACGACAGAAAATCTTCCTTCGATTGGTTTTGATTAGTATAACGCCATCGATGATGAAATCGACTGACGGTGGCAGCGACAGTGATAGATAGAGAGGAGAGTGGAGAGGAGAGGAAAGAGAGAGGCCATAAGGGAAATTAGAGCTAGAGAGAGGGAGAGGATAAGAGGGAGGCGGAGCGGGGAGAGGAGAAGATGGGAGAGGTGGAGCGGGGAGAGAGGCGGAGAGTGAGAGAAAGAACGGAGGCGGGTAGACGGACAAAATTTGTGAAGGTGTCACAGGAAAAAAAAACCTCCGTATTTTGATTAAGATTAAAAAAAGAAGAAGAAGAAAAGTTTAGTCAATCTCATGTGCTATTAATTTTTATCCTAATAATTAATTGCTCGCAACTGACCGTCACAATTTAATAATGCCAATGGAAATTCACACGGGCAACTAATAATTTCTCATTAAACATCTAAAGAAACATCACAAACAAAATGAAATGTGTTCTGCAAACTCCCACCCTAAATTCACTAAAAAAAACACAAAAAAGAAACAAATTGAAGAAACTTGAGGCTCAAGAACACAGCCCTAGACTAGAAACTCGCGGAGGTGCTCGAGACGCAGCAAGTTGGAGGAGCGCGGGAGGGAGGGAGAGAGAGAGAGATTGCAATGGCGGAGAGAGAGAGAGGGTTCTGATTGAAGGTTGGCCGAAGACGAGGAGGAGGAGGAGGAGTTGGGGCGAGCCATCATCGCATTCTTTTTTTTTCCCCAGTTAAGCTTCGTACCTGCAGCTATCCACGGGGGTGGCACTTGGGTTTCGACCCGACAGGTCAAACCCGATCTCGATCCGAACTTTTGGGTATGGATATGTAGATTATCAGGTTAGACCCATATGAAACCCCCCCAAACCCACCCACCCACCCACACACGTAATTTTTTTTATTTTCATATTTTTTTTAGTTTGGAAGAAACTGTATGAGATCAACCCGACCCAACGAATCTGACTCGACCTCGTTTCACCGAGTCGGGTCGGTCTAGTAACACTGAATATCCATGGAGTCATATGTTAGTTAGGGTGTTTAGCCCAAAAAAAGAAAAAAAAGAAAAAAAAAGAAAAAGAAATATTAGTTAGGGTGTGCCTTGACCTCAATGTTACTAAGATCTGCTTCGGATAGCGTCATACTCGGGTCAGTCAAATTCGAGTTGACCCGCACCCGACCCGAGATGGCTACCCCTAGTCTACTATGTACGCCTGACGACATCTTCCTTCTTTCTAATGTTAAAATTAAAGTAACATCTCCCCTTGCTATTCAAATGTGGAAAAGGACAGAGAAGCAGCAGCCTACTTGAATTTATTCCTGCCATCCGCCGCTACTCTCTTCCTCCTCTAGAAGAGCCTAAAGTCGACAGAGCTGACCCAGGTCGGTCGTTTCCCATTTCTGTTTCGTTTTGAATGGGCTGGGGCTGGCTCCTTCGCGTGAAACACTAGGCGGTGATTTTTTGCGCTGTAGGTCGTTCATCACAGCTGATAGATGACTCAGAGTAAGAAAGAGAGAGAGAGAGAGAGAGAGTAAAAACATGTTTTGTGGGCTTCACCACAAAATACGTTTTCTTTTCTATCTCTCTCTCTCTCTCTCTCTCTCTCTCTCTCTCTCTCTCTCTCGTTCCGGGCCGTCCATCAGCTTAATTTGATGAACGACCCACATCACGAAGAATCATCACGGTCTTTCGCGCGAAGGAGCCCACCTGAGCCTATTTTGCATATGCCTCACACTTTTCCAAAAGCAAATATGTCTTGTTTGGTTATTTTCTTGTTGCTTGCTGGTCCCCAAAATCAACAAATTTTCTCCAGTGTATATACATTGCACTTGTGTGGTTCTAGAATTTCTTTGTGGCAATTAATATCTCTGTTAAATCAGTTGAAGAAACTGGAGATTCAGTATTATTGATGAGAGTAATGCTTGAATATATAGGTATTACACTTACATGATAAGAAAACCTCTACTCCTGATATAATTAGTCACTACTACAGAAAGAGGAATTCGCGTCGGATTTAAAAGGAAATAGTGTTGGTCTACAAAACTGCCTCACCAGTGGCGCCTACATCCGCAACAGCCCTGGCTTCGATGTCAAAATCAAAATCAAAATAAAAACCAAAATCGAAATCAAAATCTGAAGATTTGAAGATCTGAATTGAAATCACCATTGTCGTCTTCAATGTCGCAAGGGAGCATGAGTTTGAGAGATTGGAGGTTGAAGCAAGAGACGAGACGAGAGAGCGGGGCATCGGCTGTGGCCAAGGCTTTGGTGAGGTCAACGCCCCCCATTGTTGCAGTGGTGTTGATTCTATGAAAGAACGATGAGAAAGAGATGGGGTGAGTGGGGGAGAGAGAGAGAGAAGAGATGGGCTTCATAGATGAATGAGAAACACAATTTGAGAATCAACATGAGCTGTGGATTACTGATGTGAAGAGGACAAAAGAAATTCGCGTTGGTTCTATAAAAGAACCTACGCTAAAGGTCCGATTTTTCGCGTCAGTTCTATAAAATACCGACATGAAAAGTGTAAAACACCTTGAGGGGGGTGAATAGGTGATGGCTACACTAAATGGAAACTAATGCGGAATAAAAATTAACTTGCTAGCAACCTAACAAATATCTATCACAGCACAAGAAATACTTGCAAATAAGTAAACAATATAAGTGTGCAAGTAGAGAGAGAGAGTAGATGAAGAGAGAAAGAGTAAGCAATCGCAAACACGATGATATGTTCCGAGGTTCGAGCCGCTACTCTACGTCCCCGCCTTCAACACTATGAAGAATTTTCACTATGACCGATCTCACTAGATTATCAATCGTTACAAGTTCTCACTAGAGCTCAATGGACTCACAAGTCCTCTCTTGCGGTGTCACAACACCAACACGGAGCTCACTAGCTCACTTGAGGTCGCAACCTCTACAACCTCACAATAGGAAAAAAATTGGTGATCTGTACTCAATCACAAATAGCTCACAAGCACAATCGTATAACCAAGATAAGGAGGTGAAACCCTTTGGGATTGTGTAGTGAAAATAACTTGTAAAGATGTAGAGGGAAGACTCAAGCTAAAAGCCAAGAATATAAAATTTTGGCTCAAAAGAAAATCTATTAAGAAAAACTAAATCATCATGTAAACTTGTAAAAACTTAATTTAAACTTTAGAAATCTTATTGTTGGGTTTTTCTACAGTCCCACTATATATACGGAATGAAAACATGAGGAGAAAAATCAAAAGAGTCGCTGGGAAAATACCCAGGAAAAGACAAAACAGAATATAGTGTGGGCAAAAATCAGAAGGAAATCCTTCTGTTGATCAACCAGCCGGTCGACCGCTAACGGTCGAAAATCTGACCATTGGGGATAGCAGTTGATCGATCGATCATTTTTCTGACCGTTGGAGATAGCGGTCGACCGTTTTTTCCAACCAGAGAGCAAGGCTCTCTGTCCGTCAACCGGGACGGTTGACCGGACCCAATCGAGAGCAAATCTCTTGCAGTCGGTCGACTGCCCGGTCGAGTAAAGTGCGCACAATGTACTATGGTGCATGTCGGTCGACTGTCCGGTCGACCGACAGAGCAAAGCTGCTCTACTTACAGTTGACCAGTGGTCAACCGACTTTGGGCCAAAAGCTTATTACTAAATTTTTTTTTGAAACAAACTTTTTCCTACAAAATAAACTTTGATCTTTAAATACAAAATAGAGTTCTAGGATTTGATAGAACCAATGTGTGATCATGGATCAACACAAAACAAAGTTAGAACTATATTTGTAAAGACACTTTTCTAAATCAAAAACTCGTTTTTCCCAAAACTCTTTTATCCCAAACTCGATCTCGAAAAACGGAAAAGAGAAATGTTTTGAACTCTTTATAAAACACTTTAGGAATATGAAAGATGTGTGTGTGTGTGTCAATCCCAAAAGTTATCAACCTATATCATCTTAGTTTTAACAAACGACTATAAATTCTATCTAAAAATCAAAAAGCAAAAATACAAATCTTGATATATAGCCTTCTCTTGCAATCTTGATTTTGAGCTCGTCTATGTGCTTAGGCTCTAGAATTTACATCTTCGTAGCTTCCAAATGTGTGAGTCATGTGATGGAGCCGAAATGCAATAAAGAGTTATAAACTTTGTTAAACAAAATTGTTAAAAATATAATTACATATATTTTGTTATCATAAAAACTAGATCTAATGGCATTTGGGCTAGCAATCTCGCCCTTTTTGATGATGACAAAACACATGGGATTGTCACAAATAATTTGGGAAGAGACTTCAAGCGAAGCTCGCCTTAAACATATGCGTATATCAAAATATGACATATGAGTTAGATGCATCAATAAAAGCATATGAATAAGATATAACAATCAAGCTCTATGCACTCCATCTATGCATACCAAAATATAGAATTATAAGATGTATGTGTAAACGATTTCCTCCAACCTCCAAAACAAATGGTAAAATGGTTGCTTTACAAAGAATATATACAAACACACCACATACCACACATAGAAGATATGTATAAAAAAATCAACCATAAGAAAAGAGATACATAACTTCAAAAGACAATATTGATATCATAAAAGAAATTTGTCCATACAAAGGTTCGTGCCAACCTCAAAATAAGTTCTATACCACAAAATGAGTACTACAATATAAAAAACACATGTCCAAATACCAAATACTATATGACCAAATAAAAAGTACATAAATAAAGACATGAAAGTAAAAGCTCTCAGATAACTTCACAGAATCTCTCTCCCCATTTCTATCATCAACAGAAATGGGGTCACTCTTCCTGTAAGTCTGGATCTTCAGGAGAAGCTGGCGCCTCGGAAGGAGCTGGAGGAGATACCCAGGTGTTAAACGGAAGATTCAATGTAGGAAAGGTTTATGCGTGGCCTCTTGAAAGTGGAACAGGTTAAACGTTCCTCTGTGAGTCTCGTCGACGCATGTCTGGAGATATAGAATAGATGAGCAGATGTATTGCAGGTCATTCTGAACTCTTTACTCAATCCTTTCAAAGTTTGCTGACATCTTCAAATCTTGCTCACGAAGCTGAGCAGAGAGAGCTGTGTAAGGATCAATAGAGGCTGAGGAGGTAGAAGAGGATCCAGGGGCAATAATAGGAATGATAGGAGGGGATGAGGAGCAGGAGCGCGCTCCCTAGCATGCATCCTCTTTAGGAAAGTGCTGTTGATATCAACAGACGGTTTGATGGACCGTTCAACAGAAAGATCAAATTTTAATTGTTTGAGGAGTCAGGTAATGAGCATCCCAAATGGTAAGTGCTGATTTGAGATCAGAGGTGCTCAGAAGCCATGTAATCAATGATGAGCTTAAGAATATTTACTCTAATACCTTTCAGAAGACAATAGATCAAAAGAGGAGCAGAACGCCGAGCATGACTATATTCTGCTGATTTTGGCTGGAGATTATAGAACACTATTTTAGCTAGGACTTGGACGGTGAGTGTATAATACTTCACCTTCTCATTCTGAACTAAAGCAGGGTGTTCATTATTGTGAAGCAAGAGAGATGCGGTGAGGGCAGATTCACTGTCAGGATATTTGAAATCATGTATATCAATATTATAGATATCTACACCCTCGCAGGAGAGATATAGTAGATTGGCAAATGGATCTAAAGAAATGTTAATGTCTTTACCCAGTACCCTACATCTGACATGATTATTTTGAAAAATCAGATAAGAGTAAAAATAGTGCACAAGCTCAGGGTAGACGGGTTTCTTAATAATGACTAGGTGTTCAAGAGAGCTTGTATTAAAAATATTTGCTAGATTCAAATGTTCAAAATCAGCAAGCATAACAAGTCTACCAGATATAACATGCTTATTATAGATCACATAAAATCTATGATATGCATTCTGAGAAGCAAAGAGCATTGAAGATGGTTCGGTTGTTTACCCTTTTCAGATTTAGACCTCTTAGATTTGATGAAGTTAGGAAGATGATAAATAAGATATAGGCACGAATTATAGAAAGGTTTCTAAAAAAAACTTATGAAAAAAAGAAAATTTTGAGAAATTAGGGATTATACCTTGAAGAAACCAAATTTTATCCTTGAAATCAAACAGATCTGAAGTTTTGAGGAGAGATCAAACAAATTTTAGGGTTTTTAAAACCGGGTAAAAAGCAGCAGATCGGACTCATGGTCGACCGGGGTCTAACCGAGAGCTTCTCGGTTACAGGCGATCGACCGGCTAAGGCTCCAATTTTTTTTTATATTTTAGGTTTTCGCAGTTGACCGCCCGGTCGACCAGACCTATATCAGCTCAACTTGGTCGACCGGTCGGTCGACCGTAACTGCTCAAAAATCAGATTAAAAAGATGTGAATTAAGGGCTTTTTAAAAATGTTTTATTTGGGATATTTTTATACATAAAATAGAGAATTAATACCAAAAATCTTATTGGCATGAAAAACACATGAAAATGATATCAAAATAATTTTTTATTTCTATTAAAAATATATTTTTCAACAATTTAAATCATATGTCAAGCAACTAAAAAAAAGATATTGAAGCCGAATACCCTTAACGAGTTCTAAACTTCTCCCCGTCATTCCTCTAGATAAGAGTTGAAGCGCACAATTACTATCTTGATTTATTTCTTAAATATGGTTTAAACTATGATACCCAATCATAAGATAGATAAACAAAATATATGTGTATACATGTATATGAGCAAATGAATTAATCAATGTACACATAAATGTAAAGATATCTATCAACCGAGTGAGCATGAGAAAATACTATAAGTATAGGCAAGAAATCCATGAGCTAGTAAAGAACAAAATCAAAGTTAACAGACTAGCTCAAAACTAAGCAAGCCATTAGAACAACGAAAATCATGTAATCATAACTAAGGCATATTACCACAAACGAAAAACTAGCTAATCTTATGCATGTATAGATTTAATTAAAAGTGAAATTTTCAAATGGAGAAGTTATCAAATCATAGGTAATCTCTAAAATAGGTGCTTCTTGATGGCGATGCAATGTGACAGTTGATTCTTTGAGCTTCAATGCATCCACCACCAAAGCACCATCTCCCCTTATGTCTTGGAGGAGGATGTCATATCTATATCAATCAAGTTTGGTTTTTTTTTGGTACCAAAATTATTTTGACTCCTATAGGGTTAGTATTTTCTCGAACCCAAACATTTTTGTTTAACATATTTAGCCTAACATAACAAATTTTACTAAATGGCCTTTGCGGTCACAATGTGTACATGTGTACACTTTATCATACATGAATACATGCTTATGTTGATGTGTATGTGCATGTTGTGCATGTTTTTCATGATGCGTGAGATGAATGAAGTGTATATTTCCTTGGGGTTTTTCCTTTGAAAATATAGAAGCTAATTTGTTCATATCAAATACACATTTTTTAAGGTGGTATTCAGAACATCAATACGTCTTTAGATATCCAAAAATTTATTTTTGTCAAAAATAATATTAGGGCTTTTATCCTTACAAACAAGTTTGTATTTATCAAAATCTTTTTTTTCGTTTTCTCAAAAGTAATAGCTAAGTCATTTTTCTCTTTAAAAACAATTTCAAGCTTATTCTTTTATTAAGTCATTTTCCTTTTTTAATTTTTTATTTTGTGCAAGAGAAATTTCATAACTATTTTGTAATTCTTCAAAAAAATTGTACAAGTTCATCCATAGTTAAATCATTATCTTCTAAAGAGATTTTCGAGATTTATCGTGAAAGTTTTCTCTCCTTTGCCATGAAGCAAACGTGTGCGGCATCAATCTCCTCTTTGGAATCCGTTTCCGAATCATCCCAAGTAATTACCATTGCCTTCTTCTTCCTATGCACGTTCTTGGAGGTCGTGGCTTAAAGTGAGGGGCAATCCGCAATTAGATGGCCCATCTTCTTACAATGAAAGCAAAGACCCATCTCCTCTTTGATCTTTTCAAATCTCTCTTGATGTCTTCCTCTTCAGAAGTTGCTTTGTTTTTACTTTTTATAAAAAATTTGCCCACTTTCCTAATGAGCAACCCAAAGTCTTCATCTCCATCTTCAGATGAATCTTCTTCGTCGATGGTTGAGGGAGTAGCTTTGAAAGCAATTGCTTTCTTTTTTGGTGTCTCCCTTTCTTCTCTCACCTTCATTTTTATCTCATGTGTTTTGAGATTTTTAATGAAGCCAGAAAAATCCATCTTCTTTCTTTCGTTGAGCTCCTTAAGGGTTGTCGCCTTGACTTCCTAAGCTTTGGGGAGAGCTCTATGATCTTCTGAATTTTTTAGTCATTGTCAATGGTGTCACCTAAATAAGATAAACCATTAGTAATCTTGGTGAACCGAGTAAATATCTCATCTATACATTTATTTTCAAGCATATAAAAATTTTCATATTGAGAACGAAGCAAGTCAACTTTATATCTCTTAACTTACGATGTCCCCTCATGAGTAATGACTAGATCATTACAAACTTCATAAGCAGATTTACAATTAATTATACGAGAAAGATCACCATCATTTAAATCTTGTGTAAGTGCATATTGGGTTTTGGCATTGGCCTAATAGTCCTTGTCGGTTGCTTCGGACCATGTATCCTCATCACCGTGAGATTCAACAAATTCTTTGGTAATGGCCTTGGAAACTCTAACTCTTAGGGACTTAAGGAATAGGTTCATCTTGACTTTCCAATGGGAAAGTTCAACCCATCAAATTTCAGTTGGGACTTGATGCTAGAGAGTTGTGTGATGCCATGAAAACAAGTATAAGTGCACACACAAATAACAAATGCAACAAATGAATATAGTCAAATGAAAAGGATCTCCCTAAGGTGGTTAAATCAAAATTAGTATTAGGTTCTAATACCAATTATAAATTACCTAGAGGGAGGGTGAATGGGTGATAGCTATACTAAATGGCAACTAATGCGGAATAAAATTAACTTACTAGCAACCAAGCAAATACCAATCACAGCACAAGAAATACTTGCAAATAAGTAAACAATATTAGTGTGCAAGTAAGTAAAGAGAGAGTAGAGTGAAGAGAAAAAGAGTAAGCAATCGCAAACATGATGATATGTTCCGAGGTTTGAGCCACTGCTTTATCTCCCCACCTTCAACATTATGAAGGATTTTCACTATGACCGATCTCATTAGATCGTCAACCATTACAAGTTCTTACTAGAACTCAATAGACTCACAAGTCCTCTCTCGCGGCGCCCAACACCAATACATAGCTCACTTGAGGCCGCAACCTCTACAACTTCACAATAGAATAAAATCGGTGATCTTTACTCGATCACAAATAGCTCACAAGTGTAATCCTATAACCAAGATGAGGAGGTGAAACTCTTTGAGATTGTGTAGTGAAAATAGCTTGTAAAGATGTAGAGAGAAGGCTCAAGCTAAAACCAAGAATATGAAATTTTGGCTCAAAAGAAATCTTTTATGAAAAGCTAAATCTTGATGTAAACTTGTAAAAACTTGTTCTAACTTTAGAAACCTTGTTGTTGGATTTTTCTACAGTCCCACTCTATTTATAGGGGATGAAAACATGAGGAGAAAAATCAAAAGAGTCATTGAAAAAAGACCCAGAAAAAATAAAACAGAATATAGTCGTTGGGAAAAAATTAGAAGGAAATCCTTCTGCCGGTCGACCAGCCGGTCGACCGCCAACGATCAGATTTTCGACCGTTGGGGACAGCGGTTGACGTCGACCGTTTTTCCCAACCAGGGATCAAGGCTCTCTGTCGGTTGACCGGGACGGTTGACCGGGACGGTCGACCAGACCCAACCTGAGAAAAGCTCTTGCAGTCAGTTGACGACCCGGTCGACCGAAGTGCACACAATGTACTTTGGTGCATGTTAGTTGACCACTCGGTCGACCGACAGAGCAAAGCTGCTCTGCCTACGGTCGACCGACTTTGGGCCAAAAGCTTATTATTGAAATCTTTTTGAAATCAATCTTTTTTTGACAAAATAAATTTTGATCCTTAAACACAAAATAGATTTCTAGGGACATGATAGAACCTGTGCGTGATCATGAATCAACACAAAATAAAGTTAGAACTATATTTTGTAAAACACTTTTCTAAATCGAAAACCGATTTTTCCGAAACTCGTTTTCCCCAAACTCGATCTCGAAAATCGAAAAAGAAAAATGTTTTGAACTCTTTATAACAAACTTTAAGAATTTGAAAGATGTGTGCGTATGTCAATCCCAAAAGCTATCAACCTATATCATCTTGGTTTTAACGACTATAAATCCTATCTAAAAACCAAAAATTAAAAATACAAATCTTGATATAGTTTTCTGTTGCAATCTTGATTCTTGAGCTCGTCTGTGTGCTTAAGCTCTGGGATCTACATCTTCTTGGCTTTCAAACATGTGAGTCTTGTGATGGAGCCGAAATACAATAAAGAGTTAACCTGAAACTTTGTTAAACAAAATTGTTAAAAACATAACTACAAATGTTTTGTTATCATCAAAACTAGGACTAATTGCCTTTGAGCCAACAAAAGGCAGTCAGACTTTTCGCATCGGTTCTATAAACGAGCCAACAAAAAGTAAGTCAACAGTTGAATTGACTCGAAGTGGACATTTCGCGTCGGTTATATATAAATAACCAACGCGAAGGCCCACATCTAGTAATTACAAAAATGCTATCGCGTTATATATAGCGTTGAAGGCCTGTTTGGATTCAAGGAATTGGGTGGAAGTGAGGAAGTGGGAAGTGTCTTTTCCCATTTTCGTTGTTTATCCAAACACCTGAAAAGAAAAATGGAAAAAGTTCTTTTCATTTTCTCTTTTCTCTTTTACACAACCATTTTCTTACTTTCAGAGTGCTACAATTAATTTTGTAGTCATGTAAATCTCATTTGTAATATGTTGTAGCATAAAACAGTTAATTTTTTACTCATGTAAATATCACTTGCATTCTAATTATAGTTCAATTTTTATTTTTCTTAATTAATTTTTATTTTAATATTATTTTGCGGTCAACTTTGTGGTTAACTTTTTTACTTCCACTTCACATTACAATCCAAACACTGAAAAACACATAACATTTTCAAATCACACTTCCAACAACATCCAAACACCGGAAAACTTATGAACCAATTCCCAAGTTCCAAAGGGAATTATTATCACTTCCTCACTTCTTTACTTCCTCACTTCCACCCTTAACCAAACAGGTGACACGGTAAGTACTGTCACTTTCACCATATTTGTAGCAGTGAGTATACATAATTTTAATGCTAACATTATTTTTTAATCATCTCAAATCATGATTTTGATTGTGCATGTAGAAAGTTTAAATAATACTAGAGAGGAGACTTGTAATTGACAATGGGGCTGTTTGGTTGTAAGGAAGCGGACGGAAGTAAGAAAATAGGGAAGTATAATTGCTCAGTTCCCTATCTATCCAAACACCGGAAAAGAAAAATAAGAAAACTCCTTTTCCTTTTCTCTTTTCTCTTTTACACAATTATTTTCTCACTTCCAAAGTGCTACAGTTAATTTTGTGATCACATAAATCTCATTTGTAATAAGTTGTAGTACAAAACAGTTAATTTTTTGATCATGTAAATCTCACTTACATTTTAATTACAGTCCATTTTTTAATTTTCTTAATTAATTTTTATTTAATATTATTTTACTGTCAACTTTGTGGTCAACTTTTCCACTTCCACTTTCACATTACCATGCAAATATCATAAAAGACAAAACATTTTTCAAACCACACTTTTCAACAACATCCAAACACCGAAAAAGTTACTAACCAATTTTCAAGTTCCAAAGGGAATTATTACCACTTCCTCAATTCCTCACTTCCACCCTTAACCGAACAGGCTCAATGTATCAAACAAACTCGAGACTAAAATACAGACAATTGTAATTTCTGTGAAAACCTCACCGAATGATAACTGTAGCTAACAGAAGATATTTGAGTGCATGGTTCCTTCAAGTTGAAGGCATCATCTAAATAAATTTCGTCCTGCACCCACCTCCTCCCCCCAACACACCCCCCCTCGCCCCCCCGGGCCAAAACCAAAGGGAAAAAAAACCCACACCCACACCCCCACACACACACACACACACACACACACAATCCCCCAAAATAAAATAAATAATAATCATGTAATTTCTGAACATGTGGGTGTAGCGTCGAAGCTTTGCCTTCGAAAAGGAGCACGGGCGACACGTCTGAAACTATAATACACACACCCACCCAAAGGCATGATGTTATCCTTATCACGCATGAGGTGGTGGTGGTGGTGGTGGTGAGGTAGTGCGGTGGTGGCTTCAATAATAGTTTCTGTCAGTTGGGATCAGAAGCACGCAACTATCCGTCGTCTATGAACAATGCATGTTAAGTCTGATTATACAGCTATATGTCCAATCGTCTCTTATAATCGTTTGTTAGTTTATTAAGATATGTTTGAGAAATACTAGGGTGATCGAACAACACTGGAGGACAGCGCGCATTGACCTGGAGTGTACATGGAGGGTCTTCCGCTAGTCAAGACCAGCAATGTCAACCCTCGTACTATTTTGCAGATTTACTCCGATGAGAGGGTTCAAGATCACGAGGATAGATAGAAAATAAACGAGTTTAACTAGGATGTATACATCATTTTGGTGTTGTCATTAACATCAGATTTACCTTTAATTTATCTCTCTTTGTGCATTTGAGATATTGTGACTGCTGGGAAAATGAATTAAAGCATGAATCTTTGAGCTTAATTAAGGCGAGATCCATTGATAGAATCAACCGGATAATGGTTGGAGCTTGTTCTCCGTCTATTAGGGATGAAAGTGATATATTTACATGTTTAATTCCGTTTTAGAATGAATGAGATATTCAAGTCTAAAATTTGCCTAATTCAAAAGCTAAAAGGGAGTGAAGGTAGCTAAAAATATTTAGTCTCATATTGGATATGGAATGGACAAATGAAAAGTATAAATAGAAGAAAATGGGAATAAAGGGTGTGTCCTTTGGGTACTTGGAGTTTTCGTGCGCGATTGGGGGAAAACCATGCCCACATGCGCGCACTGCCGCCGCCGGGCCCAGGCCTGGGTGCGGGTGCGGGCTCGAATCCAACCTGACCCGGTTCTTTTTGAACCGGGCCACTTGGGTTTGGTGCTACAAGCGAGACCCAACCCGCTCCGCTACCCTCGCGCTGCACGCAACAGTTGAAAGGAGCCGCTGCAGCGGTTCTTGTCTGGAACAGTTGCAACGGTTCAAATAGGAGCCGTCGCAACTGTCCCTGGACGGTTCTGTCCTCCAACGGGTTCCCAGGAGCGCTATAAATAGCGCTCCTCTCCGTGGATTAAAAAACACAGCGAAAGCAAACAATCTATCCTCTTCCTTTTACAGAACTGAGAAAAAAATCAGTGTCTGAAAAATTCAGATTTGCAAGGAAAATCTGAAGAAAAGATTCGTTTTGAAAAAAGGCTTGAAAATTTAACAGATTCTTAAATAGAATTGTCGCATGAATCTCTGTCTTCCTAAGACATTAATTCTTCTCTCCTTCTTTTCTCTCCAGTGAATAATATTCCAAAGTTAAGACAAATATTCTCCCTGAAATTTGTCTTTGTCCTACTGCATTAAAATCATGTGAAGATACTAATTAAATACGATTCAACCTACGGTGATTTGGTAGTGCTATCTAAATACCGTGAAAGAATGTTATATCTTGGGAGGCCAGCGTCCAGTAACCCGTTAGCATCGAAACGGGAGACGTAATTGTCCTAAGAAGATTCGCTACATGCGTACCTCACTCCAATTACTGTATAAGTGAACTAACATTCTTTACATAGGGTTATACTGAAATATTTATGCTCATAAATATTACTTTATATTGAGACTAAGTAATACTAGTCTAATTGATGTTTAACCAAGGAAGATAATTGAAAGGTGGTTCTGTAATTATGGAACGTTCTACTGAACGGAACCTCCCACCTGATACCTGGCCAATTAGATCGGTGATATTGATTAGTTGTCAGATCGATTCCTGCATCTAACAATTTTAAGACAATTATCGTTCTTGAAGTTACTTACTTTCATTCTTTCTGAATTATAGAAGTTGTCTGAGACTAATTAAGATAGTACTAGTAAGGCACCGAACATGCAAATTCAACAGATGATGGTGCCTGTTCCACTTCCTAACCTGATGCCGGAGAAGCCAGGAAAATTTAATGGCACTGAATTCAAGAGGTGGCAACAGAAGATGCTCTTCTACTTGTCTACTCTGTATTTGGCCAAATTCCTGCAAGAGGATCCACCGAAACTCGGAACTGATTGAGACTTATTCCTTGCAGTTGATGCATGGATGCAAGGTGACTTCCTTTACCGAAACTATATCCTAAATGGACTGGATGACTCTCTGTACAATGTCTACAGTCCAATTACAATAACAAAGAATTATGGGCAAGTCTTGATAAGAAGTACAAGACTGAAAATACCGGTAACCAAGAAGTTCATTGTGGGACGATTTTTAGAGTACAAAATGGTGGACAGCAAGACTGTGATCAGTCAAATGCAAGAATTCCAACTTATCTTGCACAAAATAGAGGCTGGTTGCTACTGTCGTGGAGAAACTCTCACCTGCGTAGAGAGATTTCAAGAACTACCTGAAATACAAACGCAAGGAGCTAAAGTTAGAGGATCTCATTGGGAGGCTTCGGATTGAAGAGGACAACTGTAAATCTGAGAAAAGGATCAATAAGAACTCCTATGAATCCAAGGCCAATGTGATCGAAGACTCAAAAGGAAAAGCGTCTACTTTCAAAAGGTTGAAGCGGAAGAAGACTGCCCAAAGGTACAAAGTAAGGACCAAAAAGGTAAGAACAAGCGCTTCAAGGGAGCTTGCTATATCTGCAACAGAGAGGGACACAAGGTGAATGAATATCGTATTCGTCCCAAAAAAAAAGAAGACCCATCCCCACAGGCAAACCTGATCAACCATACATCATCAAGCCTAAAAGCTGTGGTGTCAGTTCTGACAACCGATAACAAGGATTGGTTGGTCAACACTGGGGCTATTCGGCACATCTGTTCTGAGAAATTATTAGTCTCTGATTATCAAAAACTAGAGCATGATGAGAAACTCTTCATGGGCAACTCAGTCATCTCCAAGGTTGAGGGAAAAGAAAAAGTCATCCTGAAGTGGACATCTAGGAAGGAGCTCACTCTGAACAATGTACTGCATGTTTCAGATATCTGCAAAACTTGATCTCTAGATCAATCTTTAGTGAGAAAGGCTTTAGAATGGTTTTTGAATCAGATAAGTTTGTACTTCTAAGGGTGGGATGTATGTGGGTAAAGATTATCTTGTTGATGGCTTATTTAAGGCCAGTGTTGTTGTAGTGGACAAAAAGTCCATGTATCTGTACCCAAAGCTCATAAATAAAGGAAATCTTCTGTTTATTTGCTTAAGTCTCCTATTTTATGGCATGCTAGATTAGGGCATATAAATTACAGTCCTTGTAAAAGTTGTCTAATTTAGGATATATTTCTAAACTCAACTTGAAAGAAATTCGCAAGTATAAGATTTGTGTTGAAGCCATGTTCTCAAAAAGTTCATTTCACTCAATTGATCAAAATACAAAGCCTTTTAGGGTTAATTCATAGCGACTTGTATGACTTGAAATTTGCGCCAATAAGAGGCGGGAAAAAGTATTTTATTACTCTTATTGATGACTGTACAATATACTATTATGTGTATCTTCTAAACATTAAGGATGAGGTAATGAATATGTTTCTAACATATAAAACCGAAGTTGAGAATCAACTCAATAAGAATATAAAGATTCTAAAATCCGATCGAGGCGGAGAATATGAATCAAATGAATTTAGTAAGTTATGTGCTAATTTTGGTATAATTCATCAAACTAAGGTATCATATGCTCCTCAGCAAAATGGGATTGCTGAACGAAAGAACCGAATTTTGAAGGAGATGGTCAATTCCATGCTCGTAAGTTCTGGAGCTCCACAGAACTTGTGGGGAAGCTCTATTAACTACAAATTATATTATAAAAAGAGTACCCCATAAGAAACTTGATCTTATACCATTTAAGTAATGGTATGGAATGACACCTTCCTACCATTACCTTAAATTGTGGGGGTGCCTTACAAAGGTACTAGCACCACTGCCTAAAAAGACTAAGTTGGGAGTAAAAATAATGGATTGCATATTCATAAGCTATGCCTTGAATAACAGTGCTTATAAATTTCTGGTACATAAATCAGAAATACCAGATATTCATATAAACATGATTATTGAATCGAGAGATGCTGTGTTCTTTAGAGACATCTTTTTATATAAACGGGAAGAAGATAAGACTTCTGGGAAAAGAACACACGAGATGGCATTCAGAGATGAAAGCCCTAATGAACCAATTGATAATACAGAGTTGAACCAAGAAGAAGCCAGAGATCAAGAATCTCAAAATCTTTTGGTCCGAATTTCATACATATGCTATTAAAAGTGAGTCTCAACATTTAAAGAGGCTATATCTAACCCAAAGCACAAATATGGAAAGAATTTATAAATAGCGAAATAAAATTCATTCTAAGCAATCATACTTAGGAATTGGCCAACTTGCCTCCTGACAGTAACAATTGGGAGTAAGTAGATTCAAAAAAAAATTAAAACCTGATGGATCTATCGATAAGTACAAGGCTAGATTAGCAGCCAAGGGTTATCGACAAAAGGAAGGGCTTGACTACTTTGATACTTATTCACCAGTAATAAGAATAACTTTTATTAGGATGTTAATTGTGACTGTAGTATTGTACAACTTAAATATTTATCAAATTGGTGTCAAGACTACATTCTTAAATGGTGAATTAATGAAGAAATATATGTGAAGCAACCTGAAAGATTTATAGTCAGGGCTAAAAAAACAAAGCGTGTAAATTGGTAAAATCCTTATACGGTCTAAACCAGGCTCCAAAACAATGGCATGAGAAATTTGATAGTGTCATGATCAAAATAGATTCACTATCAATGAATGCGATAAGTGTGTATACACTAAAACAATTGGAGATGTATGTATCATTATTTGTCTATATATACATGACATGCTGATACTTGAGACTAATACTGAAGTTATTTAGTCCACTAAAAGAATGTTATCTAACAATTTTGATATGAAGGAGCTGGGGTCGCTGATGTAATTTTAGAAATTAAAATCACAAGAACACCAGATAGAATCGCTCTATCTCAATCTCATTACGTGAATAAGATGATAGATTCAAGGAGCATGGGATAAAAGAGAATACAAGTTCTTTTTCTCCCACACATCCACCTTCGCAAGAATACAAGAACTAGAGTACGATAGGTGGAGTATTCTCAGGTTATCGAAAGTTTAATGTATTTAGTGAATTGCACTAGACCCGATATTGTTTATGCTGATAGCAAATTAAGTAGATACACTAATAACTCTAGTGATGATCATTGGACTGGTTTACTACGAGTATTAGGTTACGTATCACATATCAAAGAATATGCCTTGAGATATGGACAGTATCCATTTGTACTTGAAGGATACAACATGTTAATTGGATTACAGATTCTGATGAATCAAAATCAACTAGAGGATACGTATTTACTTTTGCATTGCCCGTTTTATAATGGAATCAGAATTCATAACCTTAGATAAGGCTGGAGAAGAAGCAGAATGGTTTTGACAATTTTTGAAAGATATACCATTATGGTCAAAGCCAATGCCCTCCATATGCATTCACTGCGATAATCAAGCAGCGATAATATAGGACACAAAATTTATATATAACAGTAAGTCTAGACATATTCATCGTAGACATAATACCGTTAAGCAGTTGCTCTGAACTGAAATTATATCTATTGACTTTGTATCGTCAAAAGATAATATAGCAGATCCGTTTACTAAAAGTTTAAGTGGAGAGCGTATAAACTGCGTATCAAGGGAGAATGGGTCTAAAAGCCTAATCTTATCGAGTCAACTTAATGAAAATCTCACTTAGTAACTGGAGATCCCACAGACTAAGTTCAAGAGGAAAAACTAATTATAATTGACTCTACAAGTAAGCACTTAGGAGCTTGACTCCAATCCATTCCTATGGTGTACCCAAATGCTTTTTACAAGTGGATTAAGGATAAGCTTAACATTTTTAATGATGCCTATATCTTGTTATTAAAACAAGTGGGATAGAGTAAACTACTCTTAATAGGACGATCACCTATGTGAGTATAGAGCTGGGTCGGCTCCTTGGGAATCTTTATTGAGGCTGTTATTTCCTAAAGATACTCTCTGAAAGTAAGAATGCTCAGGGTCAAATGGATACAACCGAGAACCAAAGTTAATTTTGGAAAGTTGCTGTGTGAAGTTTGTTGACTTGACTTACAATAATGGCTGACAGTTCAAGACTTAGTTAACTGATTAGCCAGTAAGTCCGATAAAGCTTTCGCTATGGAAAGTTTAAGACCTAGTTCACCTATCCGGATGCAGTTTCTTTTCTAAAGTACCTTTCACTATAGAGTCAGTCTCTTTGTGTGTCAATTTTTTGAATCTCAGAATCAACCAGATAATGGTTGGAGTGTGTTCTTCGTCTATTAGGGATGAACGTAGTATATTTACATGTTTAATTTCGTTTTACAATGAATGAGATATTCAACTCTAAAGTTTGCCTAATTCAAAAAGCTAAAGGAGAGTAAAGGTAGCTAAAAGTATTTAGTCCATATTGGATATAGGATGGACAATTGAAGTGTATAAATAGAGGAAAATGGGAACAAAGGGCGTGCCCTTTGGGTACTTGCAGTGTCACGCGCGATTGGAGGGAAACCATGCCCACACGCGCGCCGCCACCGCCGCCGCTCGGGTTTGGTGCTACAAGCGGGTCTCGACCCGACCCGCTCCGCTATCCTCGCGCTGCGCTACAATGGTTGAAAGGAACCGCTGCAGCGGTTCCTATCTGAAACAGTTACAACGGTTCAGACAGGAACCATCGCAACTGTCCCTGGACAGTTCTGCCCTCCAACGGGTTCTTAAGAGTGCTATAAATAGCGATCCTCTCCGTAGATTAAAAAAACACAGCGAAAGTAAACAATCTCTCCTCTTCCTCTTATAGAACTGAGAAAAGAATCAGTGTCTGAAAAATTCAGATTTGCAAGAAAATCTGAGGAAGAGATTCGTTCTGAAAGAAGGCATAAAAATTTAACAGATTCTTTAATAGAATTATTGTTTGAATCTCTGTCTTCCTAAGACATTAATTCTTCTCTCCCTCTTTTCTCTCCAGTGAATAATCCTCCAAAGTTAAGACAAATATTCTCCTTGGAATTTGTCTTCGTCCTGCAACATTGAAATCCTGTGAAGGTACTAATTACTACGGTTCAACCGTACGGTGATTTGATAGTGCTATCCAGATACAGTGAATGAGTGTGTATCTTGGGAGAGCAGCA